>BLSH010124890.1:112540-130879 GCA_018402905.1 Glandirana rugosa
TGAGAATACTTTTACAGATGACAACTGTTTGAGGGGATTTACCTCACTTTGGAGAGAATTCATGTCACGTCCTGTTGTGCCTTAGGGCAGGAAATGAAGGAATGTCTTTTTTTGGGACACAGATAAAAACAAAAAACAAAACTGACTGTACAAAATGTAAACTGTTTGGCACACCAGAACCTCATCACATCAAAATACCCATTAAACTAGAACCCCCCCTTAGCAATATAGTCACCCCATCACACCAGAGCCCCCCTTCACATTACAGTCAGCCAAAACACTTCAGTCTCCCCATCATTTTAGAGCCTTCCCGCATTTATATTGAAGTCTCTCCATCACACCATACCCCCCCCTTTAAATTATACTCCCCCTTGCCACCAAAGCAGTGGTGTATCTAGGTTTTGTACTGCCCTAGGCCTGACTAAACTCGTGCACCCCCTAATTTAAATATTGCCCACCCCTTCCTGGCAATGCCACACCCCTTCCTGTTTAAGACCCGTCCTGTCACTTGTAAACCACACCCCTTCATCTCTAGGCTCCACCTCTTCCTCTCTGTACATTATGCCCAGGTTCACATTACTCGCATAACACATAACTCGCACAATTTCAAACCAGTAATGTAGTTTGACTTTGGAGGTGATTTAACAGACATCTGTGAGGGTTAATGTACAGATGTCTATTCAAATCGCCCTCAATGTCGCCAAAAGTAGTACAGGAACTACTTTTGGGAATCTATGCGGCGCCATAAATTTAGCATCGCACCGATTCAAATGCTGCCATTGCCAGCAATAACTGCCAATTTGGCATGCGATTTGACATGTCAAATCCCATGCCAAATCAGCCCAATGTGAACGTGGGCTTAAAGTGGGTACCAAGTGCAGCTTCACCAGTGCCCATCAATGCAACCTCACCAGTGCCCATCAATGCAGCCTCACCAGTGCTCATCAATACAGCCTCACCTGTGCTCATCAATGCAGCCTCACCTGTGTTCATCAATGCAGCTTCACCGGTGCCCATCAATGCAGCCTTACCTGTGCTCAATAGCGCAGCCTCATTAGTGCCCATATAGGCCTGTCAATTACCTTTTGTACCACCTCCCCCTCCCTTTAGATTGTAAGCTCTATGAGCAGGGCCCTCCTATTCCTTCTGTATTGAACTGTATTGTAATTATACTGTGTCCCTTCTTTATTGTAAAGTGCTGCGCAAACTGTTGGCGCTATATAAATCCTGTATAATAATAATAATAATTGCCTCTGAAAAGAAATCTGTGTGGATTGCTTTTCAGAGGAGTGACAATCTATTTCAATAAGAGCAGCAGAGGGAGCATTAGTGTAATTATCTAGGAAGGAGGTGGTGTTTAAACTTACACCAATTTTCCAGCCTCTATCTGTGCATTGTACTCCAATTTGCATAGGTGTGAGCCCAGCCTAAGGCTGGGTCCTCTGCATCCAATTCGCAATAGCAGGAGATATTGACCGGCTCTACATGGAGCTCTCTATGGAGCCGGTTCATATATCTCCTCAGCAGGTCTGGTGCGTTTTGCACAAAAACGCTGTGTGTCTTTTGGACCATTTTCAGGTCCAAATTCAGCCCAAAATTTGGGCTGAAATTGGACCTGAAACAGGGAACCAGGACACACCGGAACCCTGCTGGGAGTGTGAACCCAGCCTCAAATGTAGTTAGCAGGGTGGGCGATAAAAAACAGAGTGATTTATAATGAGAAATGAGACTTTTCTTCATGTGTCAGAAGGCAGGTTATCATATACTGTATACATAAGCAGACACTAAGGTGTTAAGTGGCATTTATACCAGAATCACCACCCTGCAGATATAAACTGTAATCATTTAGGTAAATAGCACAATCCTCTCCTAGCACCAGGCACACAGAGGGTTAATTACCAGGGACGGCTTTCACATAACAAGGAGATAGGAGAAACAAAGTTGGAGCACAGATAAGGGGCTGCATGAGGTTTGCAAGGAGACACTCAGTGAGGATCCATATTTTACTCTCCAGGTCACATAGACAGATTATACAGTAGCTGGGTCCGCTGCAGACTACAATCCAGCCGGCCCTGATATCGCTCCATGTGCAGCTGAGATCACAACAGGGAAGGAGACACTGAGCATCTCTCTCTCTGCCGTCTGTGTGGAGAGGAGGGGGAGGGGGGAGCTGTCACCTCTATGAGAGAGACGCTCTCCGAACATTGCAGCCAGCAGTGAATGGGCTGACTGGGGAGGAGGACAGGAGGAGGGATTTTTCCATGTGGGGGTGGCGCCGCCCCCCCCCAAAGTGCCGCCCAAGGCCTCGGCCTTGTCGGCCTAGGCCAAGACACAGCACTGCACCAAAGTCCCCGTCACATTAGATTCAGCTCCTGGCACATCAGAGTTAGCCCCCTTCCCACCAGAGCCCCCCCATCACACCAGCGGATATAACATAAGCAAGCCAGAGGCACCAAACACATATAGAGGAACAGAGATCCTAAAGGTGATGAATTGTGGTAAAAAGCTATATTTTTAGTTGATGTAACACCCTCCAAGATAGGTGCTAAGATTAGGTAGATAGATTTAGTGTTGGCTCATTGTGTTTGTGGAGCTGAGTTTTGATAGGTAAATTTAGTTGCCACCTTGTAGCCAGTGTGGCTGTGATTGTTTGTTAAGTAAACACATAATTTGCTCACTTTACTTAGTGTAGCTGTATTCCACTAGTTAGGTCTGCTTAGTAGGCTCAGCTGCTGCCAGGGTAGAGAAGCTTCCGGATCATATGTGTCGAGTTATGCAGATGTCAGCATGAATATTGATGCAGCCCTGGTCATTCCCAGGCAGGCTCTGAAGGCATGCTGGGAGACTGTATATATTCTGTGAGCACACTTAGCTTGGGGTCTTTTTCCTGGAGAGGATTAGTCCAGCCTGGAGGGCATGCTGCCATTCCAGGCAATGCTGCTATATCTATGTAGTCCTGAGGCCTCAGGTGGGTGACCTTAGGGCCTGGGATGCTGAGACCATAGTAGAACTGACTGAGGGGGCTGTTTGCTGAAGATCTGGTCTGGTACCACTGGAGGGTGTCACTTGGAAGTTGAAAGGAGGCAACGAATTATCCTTGGGTCTTGTGAGTACAAGTGGTTCTGGGAGATCTTAGAGACCTTTGGGGTGCTGCCATCCCACCCTCAGAAGCCTAAAAAAAAAGAGCCGCGCTCTTGAGCGTCTGTGGCGTAAGACTAAGTCACAGCAAGATTTCAGCCAATATAAATCTGCCCTCCAAAAATACCATTACTGCCTCCGCACTGCCAAACAGACCTACTTTATCACTCTTATTAACAACCTCTCACGGAGCCCCCGTCAACTCTTTTCGCTCTACTTCGTCCTCCATTACCAACACCCACTGACTTGCTCACTGCCCAGGAGATTGCTAATCACTTTAAAAATAAGATTAATACAATTTGTCTCAAGATCTCCTCTCTACAGATTTCTTACTCCCCTCACAATCTTTGTCCTCCTGCACAATCAATACTCTCGTTTAACCCAGCTACTATAGAGGAAGTCACTAAACTTCTCTCTAATGGCGCGCTAACCTCCTGCCCCCTGGACCTCATTCCTTCTCAACAACTACAGTCACCCTCTGACTCTATCCTACACTCTTTAACTCATATCTTCAACCTCGCCCTCTCTACTGGCATCTTCCCCAACCCTCTAAAACATGCATTAGTCACTCCCATACCAAAAAAGGCCACACTGGATCCCACCAATCTTAACAACCTAAGACCCATCTCCTTACTCCTTTTTGCCTCCAAAATCCTTGAACGCTTAGTCTACAACTAACTGAGTGACCACCTCAATGAAAATAACCTTCTTGATCCCCGTCAGTCTGAATTTCATCCACAGAACTCCACAGAAACTGCCCTCCTAAAACTCACAAACAACTTACTAACTGCAAAAACCAACGGTCATTATTCCGTACTGTTACTCTTGGACCTCTCCGCTGCCTTTGATACAGTTGATCACCCCTCCTCCTCAAAAAGCCTAATTTGCTTGGTCTCCAAGGCTGTGCTCTCCATTGGTTCGAATCTTGCCTATCTCACCACACCTTCAGTGTCACTTACAACTCCACTTCCTCCTCTCCAACTCCTCTTACCATTGGGATCCCCCAAGGTTCTGTCCTTGGATCCCTACTACTCTCGATCTACACGTCCTCCCTGGGTCAGCTGATAACCTCCCATGGCTTCCGCTATCATTTATATGCCGATGACACCCAAATCTATCTCTCTACCCCTCAGCTCACCCCATCAGTCTCCTCACAGATCACTGCCTTACTAACAGACATATCAGCCTGGATAAAATTACATATTACAGCGCACACATGCAAAAATGACATTTAAACCTGCAAGGCTATTTAAAAGGCTATTTGAAAGTACCTGGACCAAATACGGGGAGTCCGTCGCACTATATGGCCATAGAGTGCTTAGCCCACTCCTACTTCACAGGCCCCCGTCTTAGTGGGTCCTAAACTGTCCATAAAATTAGCCTTGCAGGTTTTAATGTAATTTTTGCATGTGTGCACTGTAATATGTCATTTTGTTTGGTGGTCTTATAGCAGCACCATCTCTAATGTAATACATTATTAGGGTGTGCCCCCCAAGTATATACCTATATATTAGCCTGGATGTCACAGCACTTCCTCAAACTGAATCTATATAAAACTGAGCTCATGATATTTCGTCCCCCACGTGTCCCTTCCCCTGCCTTCTCTGTTAAGATCAATGGCACAACTGTTAGTGCGTCCCCACATGCCAGGGTGCTAGGGGTAACCCTAGACTCTGAACTGTCCTTTCAGGACCACATCCAATCCCTGTCCAAATCATACCGCCTTAGCCTTCGCAACATCTCTAGAATATGCCCCTTTCTAACCAATCCAATCCCTGTCCAAATCATACCACCTTAGCCTCCTCAACATCTTTAGAATACGCCCCTTTCTAACCAATGACACCACCAAGCTTCTAATTCACTCTCTGGTTATCTCTCGCCTCGACTACTGCAACTCTCTCCTCATAGGGTTACCTTTGCATACATTATCCCCCCTTCAGTCCATAATGAATGCTGCTGCAAGACTTACCAACCGCTCAGTGTCCTCCACCCCTCTCTGCCAATCTCTTCACTGGCTTCCACTCACCCAATGAATAAAATTCAAAGTAATAACAATAATTTACAAAGCCATCCAGAACTCTGCCCCCAGCTACATCTCTAACCTAGTCTCAAAATACCAACCGAGCCACCCTCTTCGGTCCTCCCAAGACCTCCTGCTCTCTAGCTCCCTTGTCACCTCCTCTCATGCTCGCCTCCAGGATTTCTCCAGAGCTTCTCCCATCCTTTGGAACTCCCTACCCCAATCTGTCCGACTGTCTCCTAATCTATCCATCTTTAGATGATCCCTGAAAACCTTTCTCTTTAAAGAAGCCTATCCTGCTTCTATCTAATACACTGTCTTACTTTCTACATCAGCTCATCCCCCACAGCTATTTTTGTATCAATTGACCCTCCCTCTTAGATTGTAAGCTCTAAGGAGCAGGGTCTTCTGATTCCTCTTGTACCAAATTGTGATGTAACTGTACTGTCTGCCTTCATTTTGTAAAGCACTGCACAAACTGTTGGCGCTATATAAATCCTGCATAATAATGATATAGTGAGTCAGCTGTGGGTTTAGTTAAAGGGATCACCGGCTGGTGTTCTGAAGAGTTTAGTCCATCCATTCCTCTATAAAGGGACTCTGCACTTGTGGCTCTAAGGAAGGAGTTTGCAGTTAACTACCAATGTTCTGAAGTGTAAAGTGAATGTAAACCTGATTCATGAAATTTGACCTATGCGCATACAGGGCTGGCTCTACCACTAGGCGAAGTAGGCGACCGCCTAGGGCGCACTGCTGCCTAGGGGCGCCTGGCCACTGTTGATCTGTCACTGGCCCTGCATTGATTCATGTAAAAATTGACACTGTCTGACTGAGATAATGAGATTGTATTATCACATGCCATTTATAAATGTATATAGAAATAGTGACTGATCTGCCAAATACCCCACCCTCCGCTCCCACCCCCCATGAGGCTGTATTTGATGGGCACAGATGGGCACAGGTGAAGCTGTATTTGATGGGCACAGGTGAAGCTTTATTTGATGGGCACAGATGAGGCCTGTATTGATTGGCGCTGGTGAAGCTGTATTTGATGGGCACAGGTGAGGCTCTATTTGATGGGCACAGGTGAAGCTGTATTTGATGGGCACAGGTGAAGTTGTATTTGATGGGCACAGGTGAGGCTGTATTTGATGGGCACAGGTGAAGCTGTATTTGATGGGCACAGGTGAAGCTGTATTTGATGGGCACAGGTGAGGCTGTATTTGATGGGCTCAGGTGAAGCTGTATTTGATGGGCACAGGTGAAGCTGTATTTGATGGGCACAGGTGAGGCTGTATTGATTGGAGCTGGTGAAGCTGTATTTGATGGGCACAGGTGAAGCTGTATTTGATGGGCACAGGTAAAGCTGTATTTGATGGGCACAGGTGAGGCTGTATTTGATGGGCACAGGTGAGGCTGTATTTGATGGGCACAGGTGAAGCTGTAATTGATGGGCACAGGTGAGGCTGTATTGATTGGTGCTTGTGAAGCTGTATTTGATGGGCACAGGTGAGGCTGTATTGAGTGGCACTGGTGAAGCTGTATTTGATGATCAGGCTGGGCAGGGGAAAGGAGGTGGAGTCGGGGGTGGGGCCAAGGGGCAGCAAAATTAGGTTTCGCCTGGGGTGTCAAAAATCCTTGCACCAGCCCTGTGCGTATATATCTGTAGTGTTTACCTATCTCTCGCCAAAGACCTAAGTCCCATGTGTTTCTGTCGTTTCATTCCTCTGTTGTCAGCATGATCTTCTCCCCGTTGACATATGGGATTTTCATTCATCAGTCTCTTACATAGTTCCCCAGCGAGCTTTAGAATCTTACGCCGGTCTATGTAAGTCTATAGCAACCATATTTTTGCCTAAATTAGCTACACTTAGATTAGGCTAGGAGTATTTGAACACATTGTCCTTATTATGCCGTACGCACTTATGCATTTGGCTTATTATTTTCTATACAAAGATTATAAAAATTGTTGGTTCCTCATGAAAAGTGTTTTTATACAATATCCTTTGTCATTTCTATCCCAGCCCGGACTCTGCATCCTCTGCAATCGCAAATTGCTAGGTCCCAATTAGCCCAGGGGGCTGGCCGGTTCTTGACTTCTGTGGGTGGTGTCTGCCCTGGTAAGTGTACTGACCTTTTTGGGGGTTTCCATCGGGCCATATGGGGGGAGCAGCCTTACATCATACATCAATGATAAGTATTTAGATCTGTCTAATCTTTTTTATATTCTGCATTTTCACTTATGTATATATTTCTTTATCATTTAAGAGCATGTGATTGGAGGGTTGTACACTAAATCCCCTGAGGAAGCCTGTGATAGGCGAAACATGTTGGGATAGCTTAGACTCACTCTCTACAGTTCCATCTGGGTAACCCCCAATTAAATGAAAGGGACCACGTGTTTTTAATGTGTTCAAAAATACTTGTTTTTTGTCTTTTTACAAAATATGTAGTAATAAAATTTGTTAATTTTTAAAAAATTGTCGATCTTTGTTATTCTGCACTGTATAATCCCACCAGGGAACCTCTCTATCCAATATAATTATATACTGTCCTGGGATGAGGTGCGTTTATTGATTGTACTATATACTGGAGAGCCAAGACAGGGGATAAACTAATATTAATGTAAACCCGATTCATGAAATTTTGCCTATGCGCATACAGGTATATCTGTAGTGTTTACCTATCTCTCGCCAAAGCCCTAAGTCCCATGTGCTTCTGTCGTTTCATTCCTCTGTTATCAGCATGATAACTTCTGACAAGTTCTCAGACGGGAGATAAAAGCAGCTGAAAATTGTGTCCTGGGAGAATGCTATAAATAGGTTAGCAGAGAGCTTGTCTTGACACAGCATAGATCTGAAAGTATCTTCGTACTTATACCTATGTGGAGGGGGGGGTGTGTGCCTTTCCACCAATCAGCTGTCTCCCAGCCAAGAGTACATTCCCAATTAACAACATGTAAGAATTCTTAAGAATACAGCAAGTTGGAGACAGCAGATATGCATGTAAAATGTATGTAGGGAGATTTGTTTCATCCCTGTGTATCATCTGAGGATGTTCACTTCACTGGGTATATGTGAGGGTTCACTAAAGCTTGTCCAGAAAGAGAATATTTAGTCCTCAAGTTGTACATAGTTCCTCTTTTTGGAGTACCCCACTCAATTCCCACAATCCTATCCGAGTTTTCCAAAAATAAAAGCAACAAAAACAACACCCCTAGACTGGATATTGAAGAAATGTGTGAATGAGCCTGTGTGCCTGGCTGCAGGGCAAAGCTTTTGGGGAAGACATGGACAGTAATCCAGTGGCTCCTATGGGAGTAAGGGTTACACATAATTACCTAATAACTACTATAGAAAAATATATAGCTTTGCCTTAACAAATCTAATAGAAATGGAATCCTGAAAGGTAATTATTACTAATATAAAAGTCTGCATATTATATCTAGTGATATTACAGATATCATAATATTATCACTGCGCATAGTGTTTGAAGTTCCAGAAAATGTTATAAGAGATTTCTTAATGTTATCTAATAACTGCTAGGATCTGCTAGGATCTCATAAGTGAAGAGCATCTTCTGAAAATAAGATCCTTAAAAGTAACCATTTGTAGCCAGGAGCTGGGTATGTACACTCCCGATAACAGAGACGTTTCTTTCTTTGGGTTTAATGCAGCTGTTTCCCCTAGTGCCAGTTTACTGATTTGTGACTCTAACAGTGACAAGAGAGATTGAATCTGGGGGTTGTAGTTTGCTTGTGAGGATTCGCCCCCTGGCTGTACTGCAGTAGAACTACATCTTCCATCAGGCTGTGCGGCACAGGAGGGTTTCTGGGAGAAGAGGTGCCTCGTAGGAGAGACTATTTAAGCAGCCTGAAAGACCTGCCCTGCATCAAGCGGGGCCTGTTCCTTATCCCTACATCTCGCATGGACGATCGTTCTGGGGAGAGGCAGAGGAGGCCGATCCTAGGAGCCAGAGACTGGAGCGAACAACATCATCATCCTCTCCATCCTCATCATCATCATCCTCAGCGGTGGATTCATCATCTGCACTCTCTGTTCCTGTGTGGTAAGCGGGTAAAAACCCATCCTAACAGATACTGTGGACATACAGCCTGATTTTTCAAACGTATTAGTATTCAAAGCCTAGTTCTTAAATTTGGGAATAGAAGCGGAGTACAAGCATTCATACTCTATTTTGGGTTCTTGCTATTAGTAGTTCTATAGCTTGAAGTCCATGATCACTGTGGTTTTTTCCTTTTTCCTTGTTCTGCTGCAGAAGGATTGCCTTATACAATTACAGTACATTTCCTTGGAATTTACTTTCTGTCAAGCAAAGAACATAGAACTACAATTACTCGTCATTCTGTTTCCCCCCACTTAGTGAACATATACTACTTTGCCAGAGTGTGTTATAAAGCTGCATTCACTCTCTCCCTTAGATCACGCTGAATATAGCTGCATTTGTAATTCTGGTGTTGTATTTGTATATCTATTGTTTGCCGGTATTATACTTGTTTATCTACTGTTTGCTGGTGTCAGGTGAGTGAGCAGTAGAGAGTGGTCTGACACTTCAAGAGTCATTTCCTTGCTCTCCTGTGCCCCACTTTCATGCACAGTATTCTGACCTGTTTATATACCTACTGGTTGAATCTATAGAGTAATATACCCTGTCATTCAGTTGTGTTTAACCTTTATTCAGTTGTGAGACTTATTTGATGTACCCTGTTGAGTCAAAGTTCCTCCTAAACTATATACTTTGAGTAAACACTATTAATTTTCTTAATCTTGTGGATTTCATCACTTTGTCTTACTTAAAGGGGAACTAACACTATGAGTGAACCTAGTGTGTCAGAGGTGGTGGAGGACTCCCAGAGTCGGGGAAACCAGGGGGGGGTTGACTTATCTTGCGACCCTAAAGAGAGTAGCACTACACATTTAAAATTTATTTTTCTGTATATTAATATCAATCAGACTGTACACTTAGTGTTTAAGGGTATGGGGCATAACATTTATCAATATTACCTAGTGGTATGAGATCACATACAGTAAGTAAATCTAACTTCGCACATTAGTGGTGAGGGAGATTGCTTCTCTGATGGGGGCATTCCATGCAGAGAGGATCCAGGAGCGCCACTGAGGGACCCCAGAAGTGGAGGATCAGGGCCATTCTGTGCAAAACCCTTGCACAGAGGAGGTAAGTATGACATGTTTGTTATTAAAAAAAAAAACTTTTACAACCACTTCAAAGTGATTCTAAAGTAAAAAAAAATGCTCTGATACCTTAACTGATACCTTTGTGGTACGATTTGAGCCCATAAAAAATGAATGGGCTCAAATCGCACTGCAATTTGAGCAGGAATATGGTGCGATTCCTATCCAAATCACATGTGGTTTCCCCCACAGCTCCTGCGTGAACCCAGGCTTTTCAAAGTGACTTCAGACTGGATTCACATCTGTTGATAGTACAGCACCTTGGAGGCACTCTGCACATGCTCAGTTTGGTGTGTATTGCCAGAGAGTTTTTTTTTTTTTGGGGGGTGCATGTGATCAGCACAGGTCCAATCAGCACTGTCCAGACAGAAAGTCAGAAATCATGCAGCCTCATAGGACAGTCAGAGGAGAATGAAAACTCCTCCTAAAAGCTTTAACCAGTGCTTGGCCAGACACTGATAGAAGTCACAAGACAGCTATATACTGCTGATGAGAAAAGGTATTTAGCGGTTTATATTTACTAAAATAATTGCATTTACATGTTCTGTGTACTGTGGGAGACCAGATATAGTGAATGCATTCTATGCATTAACATAAAATACTTCCCACTACTTGCCCCCACCAAAATCCCTAAACACTTACCTGCCTCCATTCTCGAGTGCTGTCCCGTAGCAGCCCAATTCTCCTGCTGCTGTCAGTAAAATCCTGTGAGGTGAGAGCAGAGGCCATGGCCAAGCCCCACTTTGTGTGCCTATGAATGCACACAGCCCAGTTCGGGAGCATACTCACACGGGTTCCCCCTGAGCACATGGTTTGCTAATGTAGCACCCGCAGGAAAGGAGGAATGGAAAGTGCAGGCAGGGGACTTCAGAAGAGGAGGTGAGGGACCATTGCACTATCATTGCACAGAGCAAGTAAGTATAACATATTTTTTATTTTAATTTTTTTTAAAAAGGGCGTGGCCTTTACAATTACTTTAACCACTTCAATACCATGCACTTAGAACACTTTCCTACCAGACCGATTTTTAGCTTTCAGTGCTGTTGCACTTTGAATGACAATTGCGCGCTCATGTGACGCTGCCCCCGAACAAATTTTTTTATCATTTTGTTCCCACAAATAGAGCTTTCTTTTGGTGGTATTTGATCACCTCTGCGTTTTTTATTTTTTGCGCTACAAATAAAAAGAGACAGACAATTTTGAAATAAAAAAAACATTTCTCTGTTTCTGTCACAAAACTTTGTAAATAAGTAAATTTTCTCCATCACTGATGGGCACTGATGAGGCTACACTGACAGGTACTGATGAGGCGGCACTGATGATGAGGCACTTATATGCAGCATTGATGGGCACTGATAGGTGGCACTGATAAGCAGCACTGATGGGCACTGATAGGTGGCACTGACGGACACTGATTAGCGGCACTGATGGACACTCATAGGCGACACTGATTGGCAATCATAGGCGGCACTGGGCACTGATAGGTGACACTGATGGGCACTGATAGGTGGCACTGGTAGGTGGCACTGGTGGGCACTGATAGGTGGCACTGGTATGCACGGATAGGGGCCATTTCCCTGGTGGTCTAGGGTGGCATCTGAAGGAGGCACTGAGTGCCATCCACATTGGGCACTATGCCCCTTACCTGGTGGTCTAGGGTGGTCTCCCTGGTGGTCCTGATCGGGTCCCTGGTGGTCCCTGGTCCGCTCCCTGGTGGTCTTGGGTGGGCACATCCCTGGTGGTCCCTGGGCAGGCCGATCCGACGGGGGGCTGCACTGCTAAACCATCAGCACAGACCCCCCCGTCAGAAGAGCAGCCGATCGGCTTTCCACTGCTCAGGTCTGCAGACCTGAGTACAGGAAAAGCCGATAAACGGCTTTCCTGTTTACACTGTGACCAGCCGGTGATTGGTCACGGCTGATCACATGGTAAAGCGCTTCCGATGGAATTGCTTAACAGAGATCGGTAATGCGGGGGGGTCAGACTGACCCCCCACACACCGATCGCCGTGATGCGTGCCACCCCCCCCCCCAGGCGTGCGCTGGCATCTTATCCTGAGGACGTCATATGACTCCCAGTCAGGATAACTGAACCACTTCCTGGCTGTCATTCTGCATACGTCGGTTGGGAAGCGTTTTTTTAAGCTTGCCATACACAGATTGTCATTCAGAAATAATGAAAAAATGTTGGACAGAACATTCTTTCTTGCCATCAACTTATTTTGTTTAAAATGCCTGAAATTTTCACCTAGACCGGCTATGTTTACCACTTCCTACCCGGCCATTGTACATAAATGGTTACATCCCAGAAAGAATGGTTCTGGGAGGACGTATCCATACATCCTCCCAGAAAGGGCTCTTGTGCGCTGTCTTGGGACTATGCAGCGGCGCAATCTCTGACCAGTGTATCCACCAGACACAATGAATCACAGATCAGGGTATCAGGTCACTGTGATTGGCCCTGGTACCATATGATCACTGTGACCAATCACATTACCAGTAGTAAATAATGGCTGTCATTCATGACTCCATTGCTTACCACTGTGATCTCTGATCAGCAATCACCTGGTACATGGCCAATCACAACAGTGGCCCTGTACCATGTGATCCTGTAGCTGTAGCCAATCATAGCTATGATATTAGTACTCAATGGCTGCATGAATGCAGCCAAAAATGATTATATAGCCATCATGGCTGTAAAAGCAATGCCGATCACCCTCCGAGATCAGTACAGTAAATTATAGGAAAAAATTATAATTTTTTTTTTACATACTGTCACCTGTCAGTGTCCCTATTCACTGCCACCCACTCACAGTGTCCTTAATCATTGCCACGCCAGTCAAAGTGTCCCAGATCACCACCACACCAGTTACAGTGACCCTGATCATTTCCATTCTACACCAGTCATATTGTCCTTAAAGCAGAGTTCCACCCTAAAGTGGAACTTCCGCTGGTTGGATTCCTCCCCCCCTCAGGTGTCACATTTGGCACCTTTCGGGGGGGAGGGGGAAGAGGACACCTGTCTTTAGACAGGTGTCCTTTTCCACACTTCCGGGAGTTCTGGCCGGCGGACGCGGCAGCTGACGTCAGAAGCCGGCTCCCTCCTCCCTGCTCGCTCTGCTACTGGCCGCCTGGCCAGTAGCAGAGCGTGGCAGAGCTAGCGCATGCGCGGTAAGGTGCCCGGCGTGAAGCTGTACTGCTTACACGTCCGGGTTCCCTTACCCGCGATGGAGGCGGCTGCACCCGTCCCCCGATCCGAAGATCGGCGGCGGGTGCCGACATCGCTGGAGTCCAGGACAGGTAAGTGTCCTAATATTAAAAGTCAGCAGCTACTGTATGTGTAGCTGCTGACTTTTAATTTTTTTTTTTAGCCCGGACCTCCGCTTTAATCTCTGCCACACCATGTTACTGTGCCACTGATCACTGCCACACCAATCCCAGTGCCCTGATTACAGTTATACCAGTTATAATGTCCCTGATCACTGCCACACCAGTTACAGTGCCCCTGATCACCACCACTCAAGTCCTAGTACCTCTGATTACTGCCACACCAGAAACAGTGTCCCTGATCACCACCACACCAGTTATATTGTCCCTGATCACCACCATACCAGTTACAGTGTCCCTGATCACCGCCACACTAGTTACAGTGTCTCTGATCACCACCACACCAGTCATATCGTCCCTATTCACCTTCACACCAGTCATATTGTCCCTAATCACTGCCAAAGCAGTTAATGTGTCCCTGATCACTGCTACACCAGTCCTATTGTCCCTGATCACCACCACACCAGTTAGTGTCCCTGATCATATGCGCAATGGTCTAGGGAGTGCAACAAAAAAGTGTGCCTAAATAAAGAGGTACCACCACATACACCATCTGGGTGGGGTGTAACCAAACTGCATAATCAACAAAAAGGAGAAAGAAAAAGAAAGTTAATACACCCACATGGCTACCCCTCCTTAAAAGTTTATTTGTATAAAAAAAACATGCAAGTAAAAAACTGCATTGCTGATCCCGACGCCACCCCCCGCCACCTACCACACTTCTCAAGTGACTCACGCATCCGGGGATACCCAAGGCCCCCCTGAAGGTGCCCACCCCAAGCCCCTGCCATCCACTCACAATGTCCCTAAATACCATGGCATAGTGTCCCTAATCACCGCCAAACCAGTTACAGTGTTTCTGATCACCAACACAACAACACACCAGCCCCAGTGTTCGTGAATACTGCCACACCAGTCACAGTGTTCTTGAAAAACACCTCACCAGTTACAACATTCCTGATCACTGCCACACTAGTCATGGGGGATTTACTGACACTGAAGCATTCAAAATCTGGGGCTGCTCTGCTTACAGGTTACAGGTTCTATTGTCAAAGCTTAATTGAACAAGCTGAAGTTAGAAGCCGATTGGCTACCATGCACAGCTGCACCAGATTCTGAGTGCTTCAGTTTCAGTAAATCTCCCCCACAGTGTCACCCTAAGGACTTCCCAGTCAGGTATGATGCTCGCTGATGTTTGGAACATTTTTTTTTTTCAGATTTTTTTTGTTTATATAGCAAAAAAAAAAAACAACAAAAAAAAACAGTGGTGCTGAAATATCATCCAAAGAAAGTTCTTTCTGTCTCAAAAAATGATAAAAATGTTATTTGGGTACAGTGTTGAGTAATATCCAAAGTGTGATAGTGCTGAAATCTGAAAAATTGCCTGGGCAGGAAGGAGGTAAAAGCATATGGTATTGAGGTGCATATTGGACACATTAAACATGTTTCATTGCAATATGAACACTTTTTCCTGAAGGGAAACAACATTAGAATTTAATTTATTCAAGAAAAAAATATATAGAATGCAACAGGTTTATCTTCTGAGTGGGTAGCCGAGTATAGGTCAGCTGAAGAAGATGAAGATTTCCTTGAAACGCATCCTGTTGCGACCTGGATCCTTTAGCAGTATCATCAGTGTGATGGATGTTTTTGGCTCTGGGACATTAGGTGGTGGCACATTCTCAGCGAACCGGACGCTGGGTTATGGACTGATACCCTGTGTGGCTTCGGACAGTGCACTGACAGTGGCACACTGGTTTGCCCTTAATTGCTCCCAATACATTATCTTTGTGAGTGGGATCTTTTTATATTGTTATAATAAAGGCTTACATTAACATACTACGCCAGAGCAGTGGCATTGTCTGTCCTTTCCCCCCGCTTTCATTTTTCACACACAGCATAGGCATCCTTTTAATTACATCACAAAACACATTCTGCTATGCCTCCCGAGCAGTGGCGGCTGATCCATAAGGGGTGCAGAGCGCTGCCCCCCAAAGTTCCCAAAGTAAGTTTGCCAAAGAAGACAGCTACTTTAAGATGTTAAAAAATGTTAGTCAGATTACCATTTATTTAAAAGACTAATGGGTGTCTATTAGGTCCATACTTTTTTGACAAGCGTGTGATTTGAGGCTACAGCTCTAATTGGATTGTTGTAGGTTGCCCTCGGGGCACAGAGCACTGTGCCCGAACCCTCCAACTTTTGATGTTAACGAATCAATATTCGCCATTGCGTAATTTTTCGTCCCGTGAAATACATGCCATCCTCTGGTGAGTGTGGACCTGAAGGGGTTTGTTTGTGACCCCTAAAACATTTTTAGCACGAGCCGCCACTGCTCCCGAGTATGGGGATAGCACATGTGTGAGACTTTTTCACAGCCTAGATGCATATAGGGACCCAAAATCCAAGGAACAAAAATTATCCATAAATTATCAATCCAATTTTCTGACTACCTATCACATTTTTGGAGGCCCTGTAGCACCAGAACAGTGGAAACACCCACAAAATGACCAAAATGTTTGTGGAAAATGCAGAAAAGAAAACAAATGTACTGTATATTTTTTACACAAGTTGTCAATAAGATATTTCTAACTTTTTTTTTAATTTCGTGGGTGCTACTCCTCCCAAGTATGGTGATACCACATGTGTGATACTTTTTCACAGCCTAGCCACCTAGAGAGGCCCAAAATCCAAGTAGCACCCTCAGGTGTTCTAATGGCATAAATTACACATCTAATTTCCTGACTACCTATCAAATTGTTTGGAAGCCCCGGGTCACCAGGACAGTGAAAACGCTCATAAAATGACCACATTTTTGAAAGAAAGCACTACAAGATATTTTTGCAAGAGGCATTGTGAGTCTTTTGAAAACGTTATTGTTTCACCACAAGTTTTTGGAAAATGCAGAAATAATATGAAATTTTTTTTTTTTACAAAAAGTTGTCAATTTAATAACATATTTCTCACACACAGCCATACTTACAACCCAAAACTCATTCCACTACTCCTCCCAAGTATGAGGATACCACCTGTGTGAGGCTTTTTCAGTTTTTGTACTGATTATATACCAGATATTGTATCCTGTGTGTCACACAAATCAACCAATTGTATCAAAACCAATGTACTGTAATGGTCGCCTCTGGACGAGTGGTCAGGGAATATAGCTTAGTGTAGCGTCACCTATATCAGTCCCAGTTCCTATAAGCCAAGCAAGCCTAGCCAACTTGTATATGGCTGCACCCAGGAATGCCATGTTGACTGACCAGCGGGGCTGGACTGAGACAAAAATTTGGCCCTGGACTTCATCTAGACAGGCCCACTTTAACCACTTGCTTACTTGGCACTTAAACCCCCCTCCTGCCCAGGCCAATTTTCAGCTTTCAGCGCTGTCACTCTTTGAATGACAATTGCACGGTCATGCAACGCTGTGCCCAAACAAAATAGACACCTTTTTTTTCCCCAAAAATAGAGCTAGCTTTCTTTTAGTGGTATTTGATCACCTCTGCGGTTTTTATTTTTATAGCTATAAACAAAAAGTGTGTCAATTTTGAAAAAATAGCAATATTTTTTACTGTTGCTATAATACATGTCCAAAAAAAAAAATGTTTTCATCAGTTTAGGCCAATATGTATTCTACGTATTTTTGGTAAAAAAAAAAAATGCAATTGACGTATATTGATTGGGTTGTGCAAAAGTTATAAAGTTTTTTTTCAGTAGTAATGGCGACGATCTGCGATTTTTATCAGGACTGCAACATTGCGGTGGACATGTTGGACGTTTTTGACACTTTTTTGGGACCACTGACAATTATACAGCAGTCAGTGCTAAAAATAGCCACTGATTACTGTATAAATGTCACTGGCAGGGAAGGGGTTAACACTAAGGGGGCAATGAAGGGGTTAACTGTGTTCCCTTATTGTGTTCTAACTGTGTGGGGGCTGGGCTGGCAGGGACATAACAGATCTAACTGATCCCAATCACAGGGCTCAGTAAATCTGTCATGTCCCCCCCTCACAGAGTGGGGAACTACAGTGTTTCCTCGTTCTGGCTCTCTATTAGGCGATTGCGGGTCTCCGGTGGACATTGAATCCGCCCGACCCGTGGGAATGCTCATGCACCGGCGGCGGCTTTGAGGTCAAAATCATGTCAAAAACCAGATATTAGCAGCCTCCAGATCTTCACCGAGACTCCCAGAACCATACTCGAAAATTTCGCTATACGCAGATATCTCTGCAGCTACGGCCTGCAGGCGCAAGGAATTTCACCAAGTCACTGCCATCTTACAAGAAAGACGCATATCGTACAAATGGGGCTTACCAGTTAAATTGATTGTGACCCATCAAAACCAGTCAGCAACCTTCACATCACCGAAAGAGGGTATCAAATGCCTGATGAACTGGGGCCTCATCACTGCACCCCCTCCTCCACCTCCACCTCCACCTGGAAGTCAAGATATACCACGACGTACCCCTCAACCCTGGTCTACATCCTCTAAAAAACGTTAACCTGTCTACTATGCCACAGTTACCTTCTCTGGTCCGAATATCAGCTTACCTTAAGCTACACATGATTCACAGGTATCTTTGCTGTCGTTTTCTTTTTGGGCAACTTTGTCTGTAATGGGACATTGAGACTCCCCTATGA
>BLSH010124890.1:154707-170379 GCA_018402905.1 Glandirana rugosa
AAAAAAAAATAAAAAATGATTTTTACGGCCGCTAGACGCTAAAAATCGCCATGACGCTATAACCCCGCCTGTACAGCCTTACAAAACTGTGAAAAAACCCTGGTAACCGTAAATATGTCGCTAGTCACGATATTTTTACGTGACTAATGACACATTTACGGTAACCGTCACTTCCCCAATTGGACGTCCCCCGCGAGATTCCCAATTGACACAAGGGACCCGCACAAGAATGACATCCCCCTGAACGGATCGACCCCTTTCCTTCACCAGTGTCGGAAGTGAATGTCCTTCCGACACTAGTGTCGGGAAGGGGGAGTGTGTCTCGCCTCCAGGCACAAATGTATGTGCCTGGAGGCGAGTAAGCGAGGCCCCCCCCGTAGCGCCCATCGGCCGCCTCCGCCCCAATATCGCAGTACCGCTAAAAATCGCAGATCGCCGGCATTTTTAGTAAAAAATAAAAAAAAAATAAAAACCCCAAAAATGAATTCTCATCATCCGTAAATGCGACCACTTTTGCGCAAACCAATCAATAAACGCCGATTGCGATTTTTTTTATCGCAAATATGAGGAAGAATATAAATCGGCCAAAAACGGTGAAAAAAAATGTTTTTTTATATTTTTTTTTTTGGATTTGTATTTTAGCAAAAAGTAAGAAATTTGAGTTTTTTTGCAAAATTGTCGCTCTTCTTTTGTTTATAGCGGCGATCAGAAATGACGCAGAGGTGATCAAATACCACCAAAAGAAAGCTCTGTTTGTGGGAAAAAAAGGACGCAAATTTCGTTTGGGTGCAACGTCGCACGACCGCGCAATTGTCAGTTAAAGCGACGCAGCGCCGAATCGCAAAAAGTGCTCCGGTCCTAAAGCTGGAAATCCTTCCGGGGCTGAAGTGGTTAAAAGGTTGAGAAAGCCTGTACTATACACTGAATGAGCTGTATATATAGTCTACACTAAATGCAGCTTATTTTATATATATATATATATATATATATATATATATATATATATATATATATATATGTATACAATATATGGTACATATATATTCTTACATTGCCTGAACAGACTCTATATACTATACACTGAATGAGCTGTAAATATAGTCTACACTAAATGTAGCGTGTAATATATATATATATATATATATATATATATACTATATACGGTATATATTTATTCTTACACTGCCTGGATGGACTCTATATACTATACACTGAATGAACTGTATATATATATATATATATATATATATATATATATATATATATATATATAGTCTACACTAAATGCAGCGTATTATATGTATATACTATATATGGTACATATATATTCTTACACTGCCTGAATGGATTCTAAATACTATACACTGAATGAGCTGTATATATAGTCTACACTAAATGCAGCGTATTCTATATACAGTATCTCACAAAAGTGAGTACACCCCTCACATTTTTGTAAATATTTTACTATATATTTTCCTGTAACAAGAAATTATACTTTGCTACAATGTAAAGTTGTGAGTACACAGCTTTATAACAGTGTAAATTTGCTGCCCCCTCAAAATAACTCAACACACAGCCATTAATGTCTAAACCACTGGCAACAAAAGTGAGTACAATCAACTGTGTTTACTCTTTTTAAATCATAATGACAACAGAAACTACCCAAATGACCCTGATCAAAAGTTTACATACCCTGGTGATTTTGGCCTGATATCATGCACACAAGTTGGCACAAAGGGGTTTGAATGGCTATTAAAGGTAACCTTCCTACTGTGAAACACGGAGGTGGATCGCTGATGTTTTGGCAATGTGTGAGCTACAAAGCCACAGGAAATTTGGTCAAAACTGATGGCAAGATGAATGCAGTATGTTATCAAAAAGTACTGGAGGAACATTTGCATTCATCAGCCATGATGCTGCGCATGGGATGCACTTGGAGATTCCAACATGTCAATGATCCAAAACACAAGGCTAAGTCGACCGGTCATTGGCTACAGCAGAATAAAGTGAAGGTTCTGGAGTTGCCATCTCAGTCTCCTGACCTCAATATCATTGAGCCACTCTGGGGAGATCTCAAACATGCAGTACATGCAAGACAGCCCAAGAATTTCCAGGAACTGGAGACTTTTTGCCAAGAGGAATGGGCCGCTTTACCATCTGAGAAGATAAAGAGCCTCATCCACAAATACCACAAAAGATGTCAAGCTGTCATTGATGTTAAAGGGGGCATTACACGGTGTTAAGAACTGAGGTATGTAAACTTTTGATCAGGGTAATTTGTGTAGTTTCTGTTGTCATTATGATTAAAAAAGAGTAAACCCAGTTGATTGACAATAAATGGCTTAAGTTAAACACTAACCATGAGTGAAAGAAATGTTTTTGTGTTATCATACATATTCTCTGAAAAATGGCCAAAAAAATCATAAATTCTGCCAGGGTATGTAAACTTATGAGCACAACTATATATATATATATACTATATATGGTACATATATATTCGTACAGTGCCTGCACCGATTGTATATAGGCTACACTAGATCTATATACTACACTGGCTGCACTGATTGTATATACTCTGCACTAGATCTATATACTTCACTGCCTGCACTGCCTGTATATACTCTGTAAACTGTATCTATATATTACACTGCCTACACCACTAACTAAGCTAGCTATCTAAACTTGATCAATGTCTGTCTCCAGTCTCCACGAACACACTACACGCTGCTGCTGTTCAAGCGGCCTTTTATAGTGTGGGGCATGGAGGGAGACCCTGGAGCAATGATTGGCCAAATGCACCCTGCCTTTTAGCCAAACATGGCTCTCACAGCAGAGCGCGCTGTGATTGGCCAAAGCATGCAGGTCATGTGCATGCTTTGGCCAATCAGCAGGCAGCATTTCCCGTGGTCTAGCAATTATGCATTATGGGGCGTGCGAATTTGGCACAAACACCCCATAATGCCCTAAATTCGGTAAAACGGCCGAACAGTCAATGTTCGAGTCGAGCTTACGTTTGACCCAAACTGAGAGGTCATCCCTAATAAACCCCCCCCCCTATCCCACCCTAATACTTACCTAAGCCCGGTCTCCATCCAGCACAAGAGCAGAGGCTCCTCCCATTCTCTCCCCCCTCATTGGCTGAGATGCAGCAACAGGAGCCATTGGCTCCCGCTGCTGTCAGTCAAAGCCAGTGAGCCAATGAGGAGAGAGGGGGCAGGGCCAAGCCATTGCTCTGTTTCTGAATGGACAAACAGAGCAGTGTCTCAGCTCAGATGCCCCCCCATAGCAAGCTGCTTTCTGTGGGGGCACTTGGCAGGAGGGAGGGGCCAGAAGCACTGGTGGGGGACCCGAGAAGATCTGGGCTGCTCTGTGTAAAACCACTGCACAGAGCAGGTAAGTATAACATGTTTGTTATTTTTAAACAAGAAAAAATAAGACTTTAACATTACTTTAATGCCGATAATGCATTAAAATAATAAAAACCTGCTTTCATTTTTAAAAACAATATACTACACTACACTAGTGATGAGCAAACTGAGAAATGTTTGGTTCAATGGAAATCACTATATTAGATACGCCAGCAGATTTAGATGGACTCGACTAACAAATGAAAGCAGAACTCCTGCGCACACTTTTTAAGAATTTTTTTTCTTTTCAAATAAAGGTTTTACATAAATGAATAAAAGTTGACCATTACAAGCACCCCTGTCAGTGTTAAATAGTTTATCTCAACCCCCTAACTGCCACTTTTGCAGGACAGCTTGGTCTGTGAAAGTAAGTTGAAAAATAACAAACTTACTGGCAGGATCACCAGATAAAAATTAAGGACAAAAAGTCAAAAGCAAGAAAATTAATGCAGCCACAATATTTAAAGATTGGTAAGCTGCAATGTATTAAAATTTTGTTTTTGAATTTAGATATGATTTAAATGTCATTTCTTCCATGATTGTATCCTGTCCTGCTCCTTTGGCATTTCATTTAATTTCTTAGACATCAGTATTGTATAGAAAAAAGCAGGGAATATAAAATTCAGAGCCAGTTTGAAACTGCTTATGCTAACGATATCAAACTAGTTACTATAGATATAGATGTACTTTATAGTCCCCCCACTGCAGTTTAAACTGTATTGCGCTGCTTACTGTATTGTATTCATGCCAAAGACTTCATGGTTAGCAGTGCATGTAACACTGCAAGTGGCAGGGTGACAGCTGTGACTGTTCCACTCACCTCAATTTGTTAGTTATTCATGCACAACAAAACAATGTTTGCCCAGCTAGCTGCATTAGCATGTAACTTGAAGACTGTGTATCATTGCAAGAGCCTTCAGCCATTTGTAAATCATTCCCTGGAAGTTCAGCAGGTAACTCGCTGAAGCTGGCTCTTCAGGTCTCTTCTGCTCTGAGTTTTGTTATGCAGATGTCACAAGATGATGAATGGGGTTGACTGCAGAGAAAGACAATTTGTCTTCAAACAAGTGCCTTCGGAAATACTACAGAGGAAATCACTCCATTGACCGCATCATTATTTGTTGTGTGTTTACTTTTATGATGCAGCCATGGATGCTTTATGAATGAATGTGTACACAACTTATAACACTAATGAAGGAACACAAGGGGACAAAGAAGATCTAGTTACAGATCTCAAATCAAAAGTTTATTGGCTTTGGAACTTTAGTATTTGCAATAAATATGACAGTGATTTTTCGTGTCTTTAATTTATGTTTGGTTATTTCAGGTTAGTCATTTCTAAAGGTGTGTTTACCAAAGTTGTTTCCTTTAAAAGGCTTAAATGAAATATAAGTAGTGCATTGTGCATCGATTTACCTTACTCCTCAGTCTTGATTCCAAACAATTCTTCCTAAGCCATCCTTCAGTTTGATGGATCAAAGTCACACTTTCTTCAATGGACCAAGCTAATTTCTTGCCCTGGGGACCAGCTTTTTTTCCTACTTGCTAACCCCTTAGGCCCTGGACACATAGGCTACCTTAGAAGTGCTTTCACAGGCCTGTAAAAGAGGTGTTTTAAAGCCCAGTGTGCAAGAGACCTTATGATATCTCCACTCTGGATGGAGGAGCAATGAAGACAAATTTGGAGAGCACATTTTTAAAATCTGGCCCTGATAATTGTGGTGAAGTTCAAGAGCCCTTGCCTTAGAACGCCTCCACTCTGGATGAAGCAGTAATGTAGACAAATTTGGAGAGCATATTTTTTAAATCTAACCCTGACATTTGTGGTGAAGTTCAAGAGCACTTGCCACACAGTCAGATTCAATCTAATGAATTTAGAATTGTCCAGAAATCTAGGGATATGTACGCTCACATAAGATACAATACATTTATAAAATGTAAATGATATTGTATGAAACATTGATTAGAAAATTTGGAACATTTTGTTTTTCACCTAAGCAAGTATAGACCCTCTGTCATCAAAATCATGTGCATGGCTTATTGCATAAATCATGGCTGTACTGTGTTCTAGGTAGCCAACTGTATATAAAATACAGTATCTCACAAAAGTGAGTACACCCCACACATTTTTGTAAATATTTTATTATACCTTTTCATGTGACAACACTAAAGAAATGACACTTTGCTGCAATGTAAAATAGTGAGTGTACAGCTTGTATAACAGTGTAAATTTGCTGTCCCCTCAAAATAACTCAACACATAGCCATTAATGTCTAAACCACTGGCAACAAAAGCGAATACACCTCTGAGTGAAAATGTCCAAATGTGTCCCCATTTTCCCTACCCAGTGTCATGTGACTCGTTAGTATTACAAGGTCTCAGGTGTGAATGGGGAGCAGGTGTGTTAAATTTGGTGTTATAGCTCTCACTCTCTCATACTGGTCACTGGAAGTTCAACATGGTACCTAATAGCAAAGAACTCTCTGAGGATCTGAAAAAATAATTGTTGCTCTACATAAAGATGGCCTATGCTATAAGACGATTACCAAGACCCTGAAACTGAGCTGCAGCATGATGGGCAAGACCATACAGCTGTTTAACAGGAGAGGTTCCACTCAGAACAGTCCTCACCATGGTCAACCAAAGAAGTTGAGTGCACGTGCTCAGCACCATATCCAGAGGTTGTCTTTGGGAAATATACAGTATCTCACAAAAGTGACTGCACCCCTCACATTTTTGTAAATATTTTATTACTACTTTTCATGTGACAACACTGAAGAAATGACACCTTGCTACAATGTAAAGTAGTGAGTATCCAGCTTGTATAACAGTGTAAATTTGCTGTCCCCTCAAAATAATTCAACACACAGGCTATTAATGTCTAAACCGCTGGCAACAAAAGTGAGTACACTCCTATGTAAAAATGTCCAAATTGGGCCCAAAGTATCAATATTTTGTGTGGCCATTATTTTCCAGCACTGCCTTAACCCTCTTGGACATGGAGTTCACCAGAGCTTCACAGGTTACCACTGGAGTCCTCTTCCACTCCTCCATGATGACATCACAGAGCTGGTGGAAGTTAGAGACCTTGCGCTCCTCCACCTTCCATTTTAGGATGCCCCACAGAGGCTCAATAGGGTTTAGGTCTGAAGACATGCTTGCCCAGTTCATAGCCTTTATGCTCAGCTTCTTTAGCAAGGCAGGGGTCATCTTGGAGGTGTTTTTGGGGTCGTTATCATGTTGGAATACTGCCCTGCAGCCCAGTCTCCGAAGGGAGGGATCAATGCTCTTTTTCAGTATGTCACAGTACATGATGGCATTCATGGTTCCCTCAATGAACTGTAGCTCCCCAGTGCTGGCAGCACTCATGCAGCCTCAGACCATGACACTCCCACCACCATGCTTCACTGTAGGCAAGACACACTTGTCTTTGTACTCCTGACCTGGTTGCCACCACACACGCTTGACACCATCTGAACCAAATAAGTTTATCTTGGTCTCATCAGACCACAGGACATGGTTCCAGTAATCCATGTCCTTGGTCTGCTTGTCTTCAGCAAACTGTTTGCGGGCTTTCTTGTGCATCATCTTTAGAAGAGGCTTCCTTCTGGGACGATAGCCATGAAGACCAATTTGATGCAGTGTGCGGAGTATGGTCTGAGCACTGACAGGCTGACTCCCCATCCTTTAAACCTCTTCAGCAATCCTGGCAGCACTCATACATCTACTTCCCAAAGACAACCTCTGTATAGGACACTGAGCACGTGCACTCAACTTCTTGCCTGTTCTGAGTGGAACTTGTCCTGTTAAACCGCTGAATGGTCTTGGCCACCATGCTGCAGCTCAGTTTCAGGGTCTTGGCAATCTTCCTATAGCCTAGGCCATCTTTATGTAGAGCAACAAATCTTTTTTTCAGATCCTCAGAGAGTTCTTTGCCATGAGGTGCCATGTTGAACTTCCAATGACCAGTATGAGAGAGTGGGAGCGATAGCACCAAATTTAACACACCTGCTCCCCATTCACACCTTGTAACACTAACGCGTCACATGACACCGCGGAGGGAAAATGGCTAATTGGGCCCAATTTGGACATTTTCACTTGGGGTGTACTCACTTTTGTTGCCAGTGGTTTAGACATTAATGGCTGTATGTTGAGTTATTTTGAGGGGTCAGCAAATTTACACTGTAATACAAGTTGTACACTCACTGCTTTACATTGTCACAAAGTGTCATTTCTTCAGTGTTGTCACATGAAAAGATATAACATTTTTACAAAAATGTGAGGGGTGTACTCACTTTTGTGAGATACCGAATATACACTATATATGGTACATACTAGTTGTGCTCATAAGTTTACATACCCTGGCAGAATTTATGATTTCTTGGCCATTTTTCAGAGAATATGAATGATAACACAAAAATATTTCTTTCACTCATGGTTAGTGTTTCGCTGAAGCCATTTATCATCAATCAACTGTGTTTACTCTTTTTAAATCATAATGACAACAGAAACTACCAAAATGACCCTGATCAATTGCTGCAGAGGTTGAAGGGGTGGGGGTCAGCCTGTCAGTGCTCAGACCATACACCGCACACTGCATCGAATTGGTCTGTATGGCTGTCATGAAAGCCCACTAAATGTTTGCTGAAGACAAGCAAACTAAGTTAATGGATTACTGGAACCATGTCCTGTGGTCTGATGAGACCAAGATAAACTTATTTGGTTCAGATGGTGTCAAGCGTGTGGGGCGGCAACCAGGTGAGGAGTACAAAGACAAGTGTGTCTTGCCTACAGTCAAGCATGGTGGTGGAAGTGTCATGGTCTATGGCTGCACGAGTGCTGCCGGCAATGGGTAGCTACAGTTCATTGAAGGAACCATGAATGCCAACATGTACTGTGACATACTGAAGCAGAGAAAGATCCCCTCCCTTCAGAGACTGGGCCGCAGGGCAGTATTGCAACATGATAATGACCCCAAACACACCACCAAGATGACCACTGCCTTTTTAACCACTTGCCATCCACCCACCTTCAAATGACGGCGGGGTGTAATGTCTATTGTTGCGGGCAGACGTCATATGACGTCGCCCCTTTAAGCCGGGATTGCGCGCAATCGGGCGCATGCATCCTGGCTCTGTTGGTGGCGGCGTGTCCCCGGATCACACCACGTCACCGACAGGGGTGAATAGCCATTGGTTATGGCTGTTTTCCACGTTTGTCACGGCCGATCGCAAATGGCACGTCTCCCATTTGCACGGCGCATGCGCGCGATCGGGAGCGCACTGTGCTTGCACATCGGTGGCGGCGTGTTCCCAGGGAACACTGCCTGCCACCGACAATGGTATCAGCCGCTGGCCGGCGGCTGTTACCTTGTGATTGGCTGTGATCTACTTCACAGCCAATCACATGTAATGTAAACAGAGCAGTAACTCACTGTTACCAGCTCTTCTCTCCTCACACAGTTTCTAGTGTGAGGAGAGAAGAGCTGGGATCAGTGAGTTACTGATCTGTAAAGTAAAAACACACACCTATCACTTCACCCTTCCTCCCCAATGCACCTGTCACCCAACAGTCACCACATATGCCCCCATAAAGTGCACGTGTCATCATAAAGTGTACCTATCATCATAAAGTGTACCTGTCATCATAAAGTGTACCTGTCATCAGACTGCCATCATAAAGTGCACCTGTCACCCATCACCCGTCAGTGACCGTGGCCTGTCACCCATCAGTGACTGTGGCATGTCACCCGTCACCCATCAGTGACCGTGGTCTGTCACCCGTCACCCATCACTATAAGATGTATAGAATCAATCAGGGCAAACTGAGTGAAATAATAATAGCAGCTGTACACTCAAGGTAAATTTATCAAACACCTATGTTAAGCAATGAATATAAAAGGAGTGCAGCGCTTCAAAGACCACAGAGTCAGTAATCAGTCCTTATTAGCAACACCACCAGTGTTCATGCAGTGGGAGAACGAAAACATCCACAAAGGTCCTTCAGTGCAAAAATCCTCCACCAATCTATACATGGCCCCTCACCTCATCTAGTGGATCCTCCAAAGGAGGATCAATCATGCTTCCTTACAATCCTTAATAGAAAAGAGGAGGAAACATCCACTCCAGGGCATATCAAGTCGGTAAACTCCTCACAGAAAGTGATCCCAGGCAGCAAGTGTCACATAAAACATAAAGGACAGTCCATAATGCTCTCCATATTAAAACCACATTTTATTTAAAAAAAAATATTGCACTTACATAATCAGCACTGTGACCCAGTGTTAGGTGTAACATCCAGTATTGCAAAACAGCATATCAAACAGTGCATTCAGAGCCTTCATTGGCCGCAGGTGACGTCATGTAGCTCTTCCCCTTCCGTTCGTTCGTATGCGTTACGTTCCAGAACCGGAACTTCCTCAGCGAAGCATCACCCATCACTGACCGTGGCCTGTCACCCATTACTGACCGTTGAGTGTCACCCATCACTGACCGTGGCGTGTCACCCGTCAGTGACCGTGGCATGTCACCCGACACCCATCAGTGACCGTGCCATGTCACCCGTCACCCATCAGTTACCGTGGTGTGTCAACCGCGACACATCCGTGGCTGTGGCCTGTCACCCAACACTGACCGTGGCCTGTTACCTGCCACCCATCACTGACCATGGCCCTTCATCCATCAGTGACCACCGCCAGTCACCCGTGGCCTGTCACCCGTCACCCATCAGTGACCACCGCCAGTCACACATCACCTATCAGTGACCGTGACCAGTCACCCATCAGTGACCACCGCCAGACACCCTTCACCCATCAGTGACCACCGCCAGTCACCCGTCACCCATCAGTGACCACCGCCAGTCACCCATCACCCATCAGTCACCACCGCCAGTCACCTGTCACCCATCACACATCTGTGACCACTGCCAGTCACCCGTCACACATTAGTGATCACCGCCAGACACCGGTCACCCATCAGTGACCACCGCCAGGCACCCATCACCCATCAGTGACCACCGCCAGACACGCCGCACCCATCAGTGACCACCGCCAGTCACTCATCAGTGACCACCACCAGTCACCCGTCACCCATCAGTGACCACCACAGACACCCATCACCCATCAGTGACCACCACCAGACACCCGGCACCCATCAGTGACAACCGCCAATCACCCATCTTCTATCAGTGACCACCGCCAATCATCCGTCACCCATCAGTGACCTCCATCAGTCACCCATCAGTGATCACCACCAGACACTCATCACCCATCAGTGACCACCACCAGACACCTGGCACTTATCAGTGACCACCGCCAGTCACCCGTCAGTGACCTCCACCAGTCACCCGTCACCCATCAGTGACCACCACCAGTCACCCATCAATGACCACCACCAGACACCTGGCACCTATCAGTGACCACCGCCAGTCACCCGTCAGTGACCTCCACCAGTCACCCGTCACCCATCAGTGACCACCACCAGTCACCCATCAATGACCACCACCAGTCACCCATCAGTGACCACCACCAGACACCCTTCACCCATCAGTGACCACCATCAGTCACCCGTCACCCATCAGTGACCGCTGCCAGTCACCTATCACCCATCAGTGACCACTGCCAGACACCCGTCACCCATGACCACCGCCAGACACCCATCAGTGACCACCGCCAGTCACCCCTCACTCATCAGTGACCACCGTCAGTCACCCATCGGTGACCATCGCCAGTCACCTGTCAGTGACCGTCACACCCATGAGTAAACATCACCTGTAAAAGTCTTACACATTTGGTATCGCCATACTCAGGAGGAGTAGCAGAATGTATTTTGGGGTGTCATATTTGCTATGTACATGCTATGTGTTGGAAATATCATATAAACTGGCAACTTTGTGTAAAAATAAAAGCGTTTTAATTTATTTCCCACATTTTCCAAAAACTACTGGAAAAAATGACATGTTCAAACAACTCATTATGCCTCATAGATCATACGTTGGGGTGTTTTCTTTCCAAAATGGGGTCATTTTGTGGGCAATTCCATTGTTCTGGTGCTCCAGGACCTTCAAAAGTGTAATTGGTAGGTGGTTGAGAAATGAAATGTGTAATTTGTGCTCGTAGAACGCCTGAAGGTGCTAGTTCAATGTTAGGCCTCTGTATGTGGCCAGACTGTGTAAAAGTCTTACACATGTAGTATCGCCATACTTGGGGGGAGTAGTAGAATGTATTTTGGGGAGTAATTTTTGCTATGTACGTGCTATGTGTTGGAAATATCATATAAATGGATAACTTTGTGTAAAAAAAAAGCGTTTTCATTTTTTTCCCACATTTTCCAAAACTACTGGAAAAACATGACATGTTCAAAAGACTCATTATGCCCCATAGATTATACATTGGGGTGTTTTCTTTCCAAAATGGGGTCATTTTGAGGGCAATTCCATTGTCCTGGTGCTCCAGGACCTTCAAAATTGTAATAGGGGGTTGAGAAATGAGATGTGTAATTTATGCTTGTAGAACGCCTGAAGGTGCTAGTTCAATGTTGGGCCTCTGTATGTGGTCAGGCTATGTAAAAGTCTCACACATGTGGTATCGCCATACTCAGGAGGAATAGCAGAATGTATTTTGGGGTGTCATTTTTGCTATGTACATGCTATGTGTTGGAAATATCTTATAAATAGACAACGTTGTGTAAATAAAATGTGTTTTCATTTTTTCCCACATTTTCCAAAAACTACTGGAAAAAAATGAACCTTTCAAAAGACTCATTATGCCTCATAGATTATTCGTTGGGGTATTTGCTTTCCAGAATGGGGTCATTTTGTGGGCAATTCCATTGTCCTGGTGCTCCAGGGCCTTCAAAAATGTGATAGGTCGTCATGACATTAGACGTGTAATTTATGTCCCTAGAATACCTGACGGCACTCTCTGAATGTTGAGTCTCTGTATGTGGCCAGGCTGTGAAAAAGTCTCAGACATGTGATATCACCATACTCAGGAGGAGTAGCAGAATGTGTTTTGGGGTGTAATTTGTGGTAAACATATGCTGTGTGTGAGAAATAACCTGTTACAATGACAATTTTGTGAAAAAAAAAAAAAGAAAAAGAAAAAAAAAAATCTTCATTTTGCAAAGAATTGTGGGAAAAAATTACAACTTCAAAAAATTCACCATGCCTCTTACTAAATACCTTGAGATGTTTACTTTCCAAAAAGGGGTCATTTGGGGGGGTATTTGTACTTTCCTGGCTTGTTAGGGTCTCAAGAAATGAGATAGGCTGTCAGTATATCAGGTGTGATCAATTTTCAATGATTGGCACCATAGCTTGTAGACTCTATAACTTACACAAGGACCAAATAATATACACGTATTTGGGTTATTTTTTACCAAAGATAGGTAGCAGTATAAATTTTGACCAAAATGTACAAAGAAAAATTACTAATTTGCAAAATTGTATGACAGAAACAAAGAAAAAGGCATTTTTTCACAACATTTTCAATCTTTTTTTTATTTATAGCACAAAAAATAAAAAAACCCTAGTGATTAAATACCACCAAAAGAAAGCTCTATTTGTGTGAAAAAAAGGACGCAAATTCCATATGGGTAAAGTGTTGCATAACTGAGTAATTGTCATTCAAATTGTGATAGCACTGAAAGCTGAAAATGGCCTGGACAGGAAGGGGGTTTTCATGCCCTGTACTGATGTGGTTAAAGAAGCTGAGGGTAAAGATTATGGACTGGCCAATAATTTCTCCAGACCTAAACCCTATTGAGCATCTGTGGAGCATCCTCAAATGGAAGGTGGAGGAATGCAAGGTCTCTAACATCCACCAAGTCCATGATATCATCATGGAGGAATGGAAGAGGACTCCAGTGGCAATCTGTGAAGCTCTGGTGAACTCCATGCCCAAGAGGGTTAAGGCGGTGCTAGAAAATAATGGTCGCCACACAAAATATTGACACTTTGGGCCCAATTTGGACATTTTCACTTAGGGGTGTACTCACTTTTGTTGCCAGTGGTTTAGACATTAATGGCTGTGTGTTGAGTTATTTTGAGGGGACAGAAAATTTACACTGTTATACAAGCTGTACACTCACTACTTTACATTGTAGCAAAGTGTCATTTCTTCAGTACTGTCACATGAAAAGATATAATAAAATATTTACAAAAATGTGAGGGGTGTAATCACTTTTGTGAGATACTGTATATAATGTCAAACAAAGAGATAAAATGTTAAAGAGTAAAAAAAATTGCTTATTTTTTGTGCAATCTGTGATCTCTCTGCTAAAATGATGCTAAAGAGAATGCTACACGTTGCATAGATAGGTTCTCTCCTCCTATTTGACATCTGCTCCTTTGCAACCTTTTCTTCTGGGGTCCTCACAAGCATCTAAGTTAAATTCCAAGAAAAAAAAGTACTCTTGCAGTGGGTCCCCAATCCCTACTGCAAGGGTTAACTGCTCATTAATATTCCCCTTACTCATTCAAATGGGGGAATTGGGGGGGGGGGGGTGGCAGTACATGGGTGATTTAATTGTCTTTTATTGATAAAAGAAGCTTCCAGACTCTAATCAGCCCCCTACCTAAAGATCCCCACAACTATCAGGCCAGGGCCGTAGGGAAGAGGCCATTGTCCTCATTAATATGAGGACAAGGTGCTTTACCGTGTGATCTTCCCGATGTTTTTGGCATGTGGTCTAGTATGACCCCATGCAGTTATCTTTTGTTTTGCATGGAGTTCCCCTTGACATCCATACCGGTCCCTCATCAAGAATACAGCCCGTGTCTTGTATGTATTTCTAGAGGAGACCCTACTCCTTTTTTGCCTCAAACTGAACCCAGGCAGGTTTGACTCATCCCTAATAATGCAATAATAATAATTATAATGGAAGTATTAGTAATAATAGTATCTATGGAATACATATAAAAGCTAAAAGAGTTGACATTTTACTTTGTTGTTTACTGTCTTACTTAAACATTCAGCATAATTTCAATGTAGCCTTCCTTTGGTGTAACACTTCTCTAGGAAACATTTTGCACTTTCTGTCATACTGTCAGCTCGCATTATCACTGAAGTTAACTGGAGAGATCAGCACTGATTGATCTGATGGATTGGTTTAAGGAAAAAGTAATTGTTATCTCTTCCTTTTTTGGACTTAATTTTACCTAGGTCAACAGTGGCTGCATAAAGGAATGGCAGAATGATGAATGGTGGTTTGGCTTTAATATATGATTGATATTCTCTATTGGCTTTTAAAGAGAGAACTGGCTACTAGGAGACAGCTGTGTGTTTACTCAAATATTAAAACATGCTTTGTGCATATTTATTATTCATAGTTCTTATAAAATACTTTGCAGGACAAAGCAACAGGCTTACTTTGGAGTGTTTCTCTAGCCAAACCTGTTCTTTTCTGTTTTAGACTCTCTAAAAATGGAAAGAACTACAGTCGGTTTACTTCTTCTGTCTGTGTCCTTGTTTGCCAAGGCTTACTCCCCTACTCTATCCAAAATGTTTTGGTCAAACTTCAAAGCCAACCGCAACCCCCCCCCCCCACACACACACACACTTCCCAGCTGCACATACTTACCTTATCTTCACTCCCCGCCACTTAGTTCAGTTGCCAGGAGAAAGACGGCCCTGTTTATGTTACCAGGTGTTTACAAAGGGCTGTTACATTGCTGGGCCAATCACAACCCACCAGCAATGTCACATGGAGTGAGTCACGTGCTCCTCCATACATGTAGGTACTTGTGTATTCTCTGTTGCCCATGGTTGAAAGGAGCAATATGGAGTGAAGGAAAGGTGAATATATGCTACTGTACTTACATTATACAGAAGTAAATATTTACTTGTATTTGAAGATGAATGTTTAATCTTCCTCCTTCATTTCATGGTGAGAATCCATATCTAGGACTTAATTTTATCAGTGATGATGATATGAACTGCTAATGGGAATAGGGTCAGGCATTGAATATTGTTCAGCCATTAGTCAGAAAGCTTTTCAAGCTGTATACTGAACTACAACCTCGCTCATCCATGATCCTGCAGTCTGCCTGAAGCTACGCAGCCATTGCTGAAATCTTCAGAAATCTTTAGAACTGTATCTGCACATAAATGCCACTGCATAGGTAGAAGATTTCGGATAGAAGCAGTGTGCCATTAGGCAGGTTGTACAATTAAGATCTTGAAGAAGTATGATTGTAAATAAATATAATCTAAACTAAAATTATAGTGAATGGAAGGAAGAGCAGAAAACAATAAGAATGCTAACTG
>BLSH010124890.1:184996-198666 GCA_018402905.1 Glandirana rugosa
ACTCTATCTAATGAAATGATGACGACAGACACGACAACGAGACTCCTGTTCTGTCCTCAGAGCAACAGCACAGACAGCAGTAGTAAAGTAATCTATCTCAGGATGCAGGATCAGGTCTTAAAATGGCTAAAATCTGTCCCTCACGCCGTCAGCTACCTTTCCCTATACTAACCCAAGGAGCATGTGACTGCAGCACTGTGACTCCAGCTTATAAAGAGGCTGGGTCACATGATGCACCGGCCAATCACAGCCATGCCATTAGTAGGCATGGCTGTGATGGCTTCTAAGGGCAAACCAGTGAAACGCTTGTTGATTGGCTGCCCTGCAGCTTCTCAACACGTGGAGTAAAATAGCAGAACCCCGGACCGAACCCGAACGATTTTTGAAATGTCCGGGTCCGGGTCCGTGCCACGGACACCCTAAAGTTCGGTACGGACCCGAACGTTACAGTCCGGGTTCGCTCAACACTACTTATATAGCAGTGTAAATTTGCTGTCCACTCAAAATAACTCAACAAACAGCCATTAATGTCTAAACCTCTGGCAACAAAAGTAAGTACACCCCTAAGTGAAAATGTCCAAATTGGGCCCAAGTATCAATATTTTGTGTGGCCACCATTATTTTCCAGCACTGCCTTAACCATTTGGGCATGGAGTTCACCAGAGCTTCACAGGTTGCCACTGGAGTCCTCTTCCACTCCTCCAAGATGACATCACAGAGCTGGTGGATGTTAGAGACTTTGCGCTCCTCCATCTTCCATTTGAGGATGCCCCACAGATGCTCAATAGGGTTTAGGTCTGGAGACATACTTGGCCAATCCATCACCTTTACCATCAGCTTCTTTAGCAAGGCAGTGGTCATCATGGAGGTGTGTTTGGGGTTGTTATCATGTTGGAATACTGCCCTGTGGCCCAGTCTCCAAAAGGAGGGGATCATGCTCTGCTTCAGTATGTCACAGTACATGTTGGCATGCATGGTTCCCTCAATGAACTGTAGCTCCCCAGTGTTGGCAGCACTCGTGCAGCCCTAGACCATGACACTCCCACCACCATGCTTGACTGTAGGCACACTTGTCTTTGTACTCCTCACCTGGTTGCCTCCACTCACGCTTGACACCATCTGAACCAAATAAGTTTATCTTGGTCTCATCAGACCACAGGGCATGGTTCCAGTAATCCATGTCTTTAGTCTGCTTGTCTTCAGCAATCTGTTTGCGGGTTTTTTGTGCATCATCTTTAGAAGAGGCTTCCTTCTGGGAAGACAGCCATGCAGACCAATTTGATGCAGTGTGTGGCATATGGTCTGAGCACTGACAGGCTGACCCCCACCCCTCAACTTCTGCAGCAATCCTGGCAGCACTCATATGTCTATTTTCCAAAGACAACCTCTGGATATAACGCTAAGCACGTGCACTCAACTTCTTTGGTTGACCATGGTGAGGCCTGTTTTGAGTGGAACGTGTCCTGTTAAACCGCTGTATGATCTTGGCCACCATGCTGCAGCTCAGTTTCAGGGTCTTGGCAATTTTCTTATAGCTTAGGCCATCTTTATATAGAGCAACAATTATTTTTTCAGATCCTCAGAGAGTTCTTTGCCATGAGGTGTCATGTTGAACTTCCAGTGATCAGTATTAGAGAATGAGAGCGATAACACCAAATTTAACACACCTGCTCCCCATTTACACCTGAGACCTTGTAACACTAACGAGTCACATGACACCGGGGGAAGGGAAAATAGCTAAATGGGCCCAATTTGGACATTTTCACTTAGGGGTGTACTCACTTTTGTTGCCAGCAGTTTAGACATTAATGGCTATGTGTTGAGTTATTTTGAGTAGACAGCAAATTTACACTGTTATACAAGCTGTACACTCACTACTTTACATTGTTGCAAAGTGTAATTTATTCAGTGTTGTCACATGAAAAGATATAATAAAATATTTCCAAAAATGTTAGGGGTGTACTCACTTTTGTGAGATACTGTGTATATATATATATATATATATATATATATATATATATATATAAAAGCAAAAAGATATACACATTTAGAAAAAAAGAAATAACAACATTAAGCCTCGCATACTACTACAACTGAATTTCACACAGTAGTATTATAGAGAGGTGGCATAGCAAGAGGCTGCAGTCCCAAACATTATTAGTGTGAAAAGCTGGGTAAAATGGTCACCAAGGGACTGTATAAAAGCTAAATTAAAGGTGTTTGCTTTACATTTCGGATTTAAGCTCAGTGGGAATGCCTTTTGAAATGCAATATATGTTCAACAAATGATTCCACTGTTTTTGAGCTGGTCATTAAGAATTGGTTTACATTTAGATCTTGCAAATAACTGCTAGAGTACTTAATCTAAATGTTCTATTTCCATACTTAAATTGTTAGATCCTGTAATCTGTGTCATGAACATTTTTATATTGTCCAAATTTATGTGGACAATCATGAAGCCACGAAGAAGTATCAACTAATCTTTACTTCTGGTTAGTAGAACCTCCCAACACAAAGACAAACTAAAGGTGCAAAATATAAGGTGGGAGTCCAGCACAAATTTGGGGGTTTGTATATGTTCTACTAACGGAGCTTCTTGCTACTTACAGTAAGAAATAAACAAAAAGAAAGCGCCTCTAAGTGCAGCAAACAAAATACTTTAATTGCCAAAAGATAAAAATACACTTACTAGCATTTCTTACCCTGGTTACTACTTCTATTTCTTTCTGCCAGAATGTGTTTATATGCGTATGATGTTGAACGTAAATGCCATTCTACTGGCCAGAGAATTAATTTATTCTGGCCAATGGAATACATTTACACACATACACATGCATTTATGTACTTGTATGTGCATACATGCATAAATTATTCTCAAAAGCTCCTTTCAGAATGCACCCTTGGTTTGTTTTTGCTTGTGTAAATGCTTCAAATATGCCTGTAAATGCCTATGTGTACATGGCCACATAAGCTAACATGGAAGTGTGTTTACAGGCATAAAAATATGCTGACAGCCTGTATAAGTGGCGTTTTTTAAGCCCCATGTGCATGAACCCTTAGCATAATTTACAAAGCACTATCCACTAATTACGAACTCCTAAACTCAGCAACATATTCAACATCTTTTCTGTGATTCAAGCTGGAAAGTTAGGATGTGATTTGACATGTCTAGTAACATGCTTATTTATTAGCAGTGTGGGAACAGAATGACCTGCCGTGTTTACCATGATTACCATGTAGATACTTATGATTTCATTTCTGAAGCAGAGCAAAGAGTAAGGTTGGGTTCACATTAGCTGCAACTTGTTCCGATCTTCAGTGCAATTTTTTAGAACGGCCATGGAGCCAAAATTGTGCTGCAACTGCAACACAGTAGCACATTTAGCTTTTCCATTGATTTCTGGATTTATGTGAATAGGCAAGCATGATTTACATTGTCGTACGATTCTGTGTAACTGAAGTCGCATCTGAAATCACACTAGTATGAACCAGGTCTCAAGGTGGTGTAAAAAGAAGAAACCTCTAAATTATTGTACACATCTTTTTGTGCCTTGATTGTTCTTAGATAGATACAGACAAAAGATATTGAAAATAAATTATGCAAAAAAATAAGTAAATAACATTTTAAAAATGTACTTAAAAAAACAACAAATGCTTAAAATGTGAGCAAACCATTGTTTAATATCTAAACAGAACACCATTAAATTCAGATAACTAGGTTTTAATACACTGTCTTAAATGTTAAAGTAACTAACGTTCGAGTCCTATTAAACCATTAAGGCTGGAAAAAAAAACACCCGGAGAGACTCACGTGAACATTCTTCTTGGCAACATCTACAAACACTTAAATGAGATACTTGGATTATTTCCCATGTAGATGGTGTGACAGAACACTTAACATGCACATGCCTTTTCTACAAAATGAACCTTTAATATGCCCAGATACTTGTCTGTAGTTGGAGATTTGACTTAGCTGATTTTCTGTTCAGTTAGAATTTGAATAGCCCCTTTCTTTAAACATTGGCTGGGTATACAAGAATTTACAACGGCAAGTGGGCACTCCATACGCTCATTAACATTACAATATCCAGATTAGCATTCTAGTTTAGAGGCTGTCAAGTGAAAGGTGTGGGGTGTGGGGGGGGGGGGGGGAGTGGATTGAAATGCTAGTAAATATATGTCTATTGTACTAAAGAAAGGGTCATTTCAGATGTAATCAATATGGTTACCAATGTTACATTTCAGTATTTCTTAGATTTTGACAAAACAAATATTAAAAAAACACATGGAAACGCTTATGAAATGTATATATTTTTTATTTGTTCTTACAATCATTCATGTATTCCTTACATATTAAAGAATGACCAGACCCTTCTGTCTTTTAAATCAATGCAACCAACAAATAACATATTCACACATTCATTTAGCAGAATACAAATAGCTTTATAAAGACAGATATCTCATTTGGTTTTGCAAAAGACCAGAGGTTTGCCTTTCCATTGCTTGTCCAATGCTAAGTACACACTTCTGCTTCAATCGATGCAGAAGAGCATTGGAAGCAATGATGTTTAGGCATCTTTCTGCCTGTAGTTGGAACTTTCGCTGAAGGATCATCCCAGTAGGGAAAGCAATTGGAAATCATGGATCAAACTTCACATCTGACATCTCTTACATCTCCCTATCTAGTAGTCATTCTACTTGCATCCCTTATCCAATCTATTCTGTTTCCTCTTGTGCACTACTCCCTCTCATACTTTTAATTCTGTAGGCCACATAACATTGTTGCAAAGAACCAGGAAGTGACATGTTTCCATTTAACATGTAAATAACATAACTGGATACTAACATTTATAGGTAAAGTTGATCCAGGGTATAAAATCTGATTGCCTCAGGGATCAGGAAGGAATTTTTTTCCCCTGCTGGAGCAAACTGAATGATGCTTTATTGGGTTTTTTTTTTTGCCTTCCTCTGGATCAACTGTGGGTATAGAATTGTGTATACTGCATATAGGACTATAAATGTGTGTATATGTATGCATGTATGTATGTGTGTATATTAGGGATGGGCCGAACACGCCCCAGTTCGGTTCGCAATCTGAACTTACGAACAAGCAAAAAATGTGTGCAAACATGCAAACCCTATTAAAGTCTATGAGACACGAACATGAAAAATCAATGGTGCTCATTTTAAAGGCTTATATGCAAGTTATTGCCATAAAAAAGTATGGGGACCTGGGTACTGCCCTAGGGGACATGTATCAATGCAAAAAAAAAAGTTTTCAAATTGATCGTTTTTTCAGGAGCAGTGATTTTAATAATAATTAAAGTGAAAAAATAAAAATGAAATATTCCTTTAAATATCGTGCCTGGGGGGTCCCCTTGGTCTGCCTGTAAAGTTGCGCATCTGTGTGATGTTTAGAACAATGCCAGAGCAATAATGACATTTCTAAAGAAAAAAATGTCATTTAAAATCACTCATGGCTGTAATGTATTGCCAGCTCCTGGCAATATAGATAAAAATCACTGAAAAGATTTGCGTGGGGTGCCCCTTCAGTCCATACCAGGCCCTTCGGGGCTGGTATAGATTTTAAGGGGAACTCCACGCCAAAATCCATACCAGACCCTTATCCGAGAATGCAACCGGGCTGGGCAGGATCGGGGGGATGGGCAAGCGCCCCCTTTCTGACCCGTACCAGGCTACATGCCCTCAACAAGGGGAGTATGGGTGCTTTAGGGCAGGGGGGCTCTGCGCCCCCCACCCCAAAGCACCCTGTCTACATGTTGATGGGGACAAGAGCCTCTTCCCGACAACCCTGGGCTGTGGTTGTCAGGGTCTGTGGGTGGAGGTCTTATCGGAATCTGGAAACAGGCCCCCAGATCCCGCCCACCCATGTGAATGAGTATCGGGTACATTGTACCCCTACCCATTCACCAAAAACGTGTCAAAAAATAAAAAAACACAAGAGACAGTTTGGGACAAGTCATTTATTAAAAAAGAAAAAAAAAAGTGTCCCCCGATGTAATCCATCCTCAATCACGGCGCGTGATGTCCCGAAAAATAAGAAATAAAAAAAAATGAAACATCTCCTCACTAATGGGAGGGCTCCCACCGACTGACCTATTTTTGCTTTGACAGTTTATTAATACTCAAGGGCGGGGTCATCTGGTGACGTAACTCAGTGACCCCCCCTCTGACGTCAAATGATATCAGAAGGGGGTGGGGTCACCCACTTACATCACCGGGTAGCCCCACCCTAGCCTTAATAAGAGCTGTCAAACGGAAAAATCAGCAGTCAGCAGGAGCCTCCCATCCAGGAGGAGCTTTTTGGGGAACTTTTTTTTTTGTCTATAGCGCGCCGTGATTGACATGAATTACATTGTGGGTTTTTTAATAAAGGACTTGTCCCTAATTGTCTTCTGTTTTTTTTCTTTTTTGACACTTTTTTAGTGAAATAGTAGGTGAATTAGTAGGGGTACAATGTAACCGATACTCATTCACATGGGAGCCCCCTTATTAAGGGGGCTTCCAGATTCCAATAAGCCCCTCGCCCAGGGTTGTGGGGAAGAGGCCCTTCTCCCCATCAACATGGGGACAAGGTGCTTTGGGGCGGACCCCAAAGCACCCTCCCTATGTTGCGGGCATGTGGCCCGATATGGTTCAGAAGGGGGGGCGCTCGCTTGTACCTCCCCCTCCTGCCCTGCCAGGCTGAGTGCTCGGATAAGGGTCTAGTATGGATTTTGGGCGGACCCCCAAGCCATTTTTTAAAAAATGTTGATGCTGGGTTCCCCTTAAAATCCATACCAGACCTTAAGGACCTGGGATGGACTTTGGGGGGACCCCCACGCCATTTTTAAAAAAAAAATTGGCACGCAGTTCCCCTTAAAACCATACCAGACCTGAAGGGCCTGGTATGGATTGCTGGGGGACCCCATGCCAATTTTTTTTAAAAAAATTGGCGTGGAGTTTCCCTGAAAATCTATGCCAGACCCTTATCCGAGCATGCACTGTATATAGTCTACACTGAATGTAGCGTATATATATATATATACATATATATATATACATATATATATATACACAGTTGTGCTCATAAGTTTACACACCCTGGCAGAATTTATGATTTCTTGGCCATTTTTCAGAGAATATGAATGAGAACCCAAAAACATTTTTTTCACTCATGGTTAGTGTTTGGCTGAAGCCATTTATTATCAATCAACAGTGTTTACTCTTTTTAAATCATAATGACAACAGAAACTACCCAAATGACCCTGATCAAAAGTTTACATACCCCAGTTCTTAATACCGTATATTGTCCCCTTTACATCAATGACAGCTCTAAGTCTTTTGTGGCATTTGTGGATGAGCCTCTTTAACTTCTCAGAAGGTAAAGTTGCCTATTCCTCTTGGCAGGAGACTGAGATGGCCACTCCAGAACCTTCACTTTATTCTGCTGTAGCCAATGACAGGTCGACTTGGCCTTGTGTTTTGGATCATTGTCATGTTGGAATGTCCAAGTACATCCCATGCGCAGATTCCTGGCAGATGAATGCAAATGTTCCTCCAGTATTTTTTGATAACATACTGCATTCATCTTGCCATCAATTTTGACCAAATTTCCTGTGCCTTTGTAGCTCACACATCCCCAAAACATCAGCGATCCACCTCCGTGTTTCACAGGCCTTGTTGATTCCTCTCCAAATGTGGAGTTTATGGTTGTGGCCAAAAAGCCCCAATTTTGGTCTCGTCACTCCAAAGGACTTTGTGCCAGAAGATTTTGAGGCTTGTCTCTGTACTGTTTGGCGTATTGTAAGCAGGATACTTTATGGCATTTGCGTAGTAATGTTTTTTTTTCTGGCGACTCAACCATGCAGCCCATCTTTCTTCAAGTGCCTCCTTTTTGTGCATCTTGAAACAGCAGCACCACATGTTTTCAGAGAATCCTGAAGTTATTTGTGGGTTTTTCTTTGCATCCCGAACAATTTTTCTGGCAGTTGTGGCTGAAATTTTAGTTGGTCTACCTGGCCATGGTTTGGTTTCAACAGAGGCCCTCATTTTCCACTTCTTGATTAGAGTTCAAACACTGCTGATTGGCATTCTCAATTCATTGGATATCTTTTTATATCCCTTTCCTGTTTTATACAGTTCAACTACCTTTTCCTGCAGATCCTTTGACAATTCTTTTGCTTTCCTCATGACTCAGAATCCAGAAACGTCAGTGCAGCACTGGATGAAAGATGCAAGGGTCTGTCAGGAGTCCAGAAACTCATTGACCATTTATACACACACACTAATTACAAGCAAACAGATCATAGGTGAGGATAGTTACCTTTAATAGCCATTCAAACCCCTCTGTGTCAATTTGTGCGCATGTTATCAGGCCAAAATCCCCAGGGTATGTAAACTTTTGATCAGGGTCATTTGGGTAGTTTCTCTTGTCATTATGACTTAAAAAGAGTAAACACGGTTGACTGATAATAAATGGCTTCAGCCAAACACTAACCATGAGTAAAAGAAATGTTTTTGTGTTCTCATTCATATTCTCTGAAAAATGGCCAAGAAATCATAAATTTGGCCAGGGTATGTAAACTTATGAGCACAACTATATATATATATATACTATGCTGTATATATATATATTCTTACACTGCCTGCACTGACAGTAGATAGTCTACACTGAATGCAGCGTATATATATATATATATATATATATATATATATATATATATATATATTGGACAATCATGGCTCTCACAGGAGAGCACGCTGTGATTGGCCAAAGCATGTAGGTCATGTGCATGCTTTGGCCAATCAGCGGGTGTCATTTCCCTGCGATCTCGCACTACATTATGGGTCATTCAGCGGCGCTTGAATTTGATGAGAATGCCCCGCCCCATAATGTTCTAAATTTACTTACGTTCGACTTGAACATCGGGCCCATTCCTAGTGTATATATATTATATATTAATTATATATATTAATTATTTTAAAACTATTAGAATATCTTACAAAAGAGAATTATTGATATATTGCTATTTCATTTTAAAGTAGCAGTGTTGTGTGTCTAAAATAATTTTTAACTAGGTGATAATAAATGTAAGAAATGTGTTACAAAGTCTGAGCCATGAAATATAAGTACCAACAGTCTTTACCTGTCAGGATCTAGAGAGAACATAAAGCAAAGAATCAGGAGACTGGCAACTTTAGAGTTTAGGGACTATTTGGAGATGTGGCAGTATTTGTTAAAATTAAGAGGATGCTCACACGTGGATGCAGGAAAGGAGAAACTAGCACTTTCTCACATGTTCAACTGGCACAGCTGACATCTATGTATGAACAGGCGTAGAAGAGATGGTTGTTGGAACTGGGCCTTTGTTTCTAGGGGTCCTTATGCTCTACTCCTGTATCGAGACAAATGCAGACATCCCTTCCTTTTGCGATCATTTGAACAGGTATGCGGCTGATTTACATTTCTCTGAGAAGGTGTGCTGTTAAAAGTGGTGGTGGCAGGGGGATTGTATGCATTTGGGATGGGAGTTGTATGTAGAGGAAAAGTTGTGAGGGCTAGGGGCTCTAGGTACAAGAAGTAATAGAATGGGTATATTAGATACATCAGGAGTTATAGGGATTGAGATATTAAATCTGGATCAGTGGCTCCAGATACTATAGGATACCTATAGTATTAAAAATAAGATGATACTTTAAAGTTGGGTATACACACTTCATTTTGCTGAATGAAAAAAGCACTAGTGAGGTAGATGGAGGAATACTCCCCACTGTGCTATTGTATTCTGACAATGGGACTCCTCCGCTGTCAGAATACACTGATCAGTGTTGCAGCCAATTGGCTGATTGAATGACAATTTTCCGGCTGCCCATGCGACAGATCTATTGATTAACTTTTGTCAGTTCTTTCAGACAGGGAGGTCCACACACTGATCAGAATGTGTCTGGTCCTGTTGAAGCGGCTGAATTTCGATCTGTTTATACCCAGCTTAAAGCAGATTTTCACACTCTAAAACATGATCTTACCTTTCCACCTCTTCCGTGATCCTTTGCATTTATTTACCTATTTGCTTAATAAATTGCCGCCCACCCACACACACACATGTCAATTGCCTAAGCAAATGATGTGCACTGTCCTCCCTTTGCCTCCTGGAATAAGTACATAACATTTCATTTAGTACAGATGGAGGGGGCAGGCCAAGTGAGGCATCATTGGGAGGCGTGATGCCTGAACCTGGAACAGACAGCAGCCTCTCAATGACAATTAAAAACAACAAAAACAGCGCCACCCCTGCATATGTGACACTAAACCAAAAGTCAACACCAAATCAGATGAACAAACTATATATAAATGTCCATACAAATCCACAAAATTAAGGATGTAACAAAGTCCTTGGTATATCTGGTGTGCTATTGCTGGTAATACCAGCGTGCTTTAAAGTGCTCTTGAGTGCTCCACACAAATCTGTGCAATAAAAATGTGCCAGGTGCCAGGACCCTCTCGTGCCCCCACTCACCAGAGGAAATGGACCATCTGCTTTTCAGTCAGAAGGTCAGCAGGTCTGAAAGTTAATGAGGGTGGATCTTGGCCATGACAACTGTAGTATCAGCCTGGTGTCCGAACTCACAATCCTCAGGGTACCAGCACTCCAAGTCACTCCTGAGCCCCCAGTACCAGGCAGACAGTGAGGAGAGTGGTGAGAAGTGTGGTCCCCGGCTTGTCGCAGGCTGTGGCCCCTGGCTCACCGGACTGTCCGGAACGGCGAGATCCCAGGGGCCACAGCCTGCGACATCACACACATTAGGTCAACATCCTGGATGAGAATCTTGACAAATTGGATGCAATCCGGATCTAATGTGCCACCCCAAAAAATTAGGCCAAGTAAGCACAATGTGCACTCCGCTAGAACATAGGATTGTACATCCCATTAACACCCATCGTACCATAAGAATATATCCAAAATATTAAATAAACACACAACAAGGATTGTCGAAAAAGTTTAGGCCTCTGCCCCTTTAAGGTTTAAAACAGTTTTCATTATGAAATGAACTTTAACCTGAAAGCCTCATATACACGGGCGTTATGCAAAATGAGTTGTAATGGCGGTATCGACGCCAGGAAAAACGCCACTTTAAAAACGCGATTTAATCAGCGTTTTGCATTGGTGTCAATGTGCGTTTTTCCGCACTAGCTTTCAGCTGCGTTCTCTGCCTCTATTCAAAATCAATGGTTCCTTATAGGAGCCAATTGATTTGAATAGAAGTCGCCCCAGAAGTCGGATTCGACTTGCGGTGCGACTTGTGTGCAGAGGATCTTGAAGGGAACTCCTGCACAAATTTAAAAAAAAAATTGCGTGGGGTTGCCCCCAAGAGGCACCAGAAAACCGGCATAAGGTCCACCCCAACATCTATACCATACCCTTATCCGAGCAAGCAGCCTGGCAGGCCAGGAAAGGGGGTGGGAACGAGCAAGCTCCCCCCCTCCTGGACCATACCAGGCCGCATGCCCTCAACATGGGGAGTATGGGTGCTTTGGGGCAGGGGGGGCCCTGTGCCCCCCACCCCAAAGCACCTTGTCCCCATGTTGATGAGGACAAGAGTCTTTTCCCGACAACCCTGACAGTTGGTTGTCGGGGTCTGCGGGCAGGGGCTTATCAGAATCTGGAAGCCCCCTTTAATAAGGGGACCCCCAGATCCCGGCCCCCCCACCCTACATGAATGAATATGGGGTACATTGTACCCCTACCCATTCACCTGAAAAAAAAGTGTCCAAAAAAAACCACTACACAGCCTTTTAAAATATTTTCTTAAATCAGCTTCGGCTCTTTGCGGGGTTTCTGTCTTCTGAGGGGTCTTCTGTCTTCTCCTGGGTCTCCTATCTTCTGCTCTTTTGCCACTGTCTTCTCCCTCTCTCTTCTGGAGATGTTGACTCGTTGCTCTCTCCCACTCAAATGCCAAGTCCGTCCTGCGCATTGCCTAATATGGGCATGGGGCAGGGCCACACACTAATGTCATCATGAGGCCCGCCCCTTACGGTGTCACACCCAGGGTGGGGCTGTGATGTCATAAGGGGCGGGGCCTTCACCCCATGCCAATATAAGGCAACGCACAGTACAGACTTGGCATTCGAGTGGGAAAAGTGTTAAAGGGGGCTTCCAGATTCCGATAAGGCCCCACCCGCAGACCCCGAACACCAACGGCCAGGGTTGGCAGGAAGAGTCTCTTGTCCTCATCAACATGGGGACAAGGTGCTTTGGGGTGGGGGGCACAGGGCCCCCCTGCCCCAAAGCACCCATACTCCCCATGTTGAGGGCATGCGTCCTGGTATGGTCCAGGAGGGGGGGGCACTCGCTCGTCCCCACCCCCTTTTCTGGCCTGCCAGGTTGCTTGCTCAGACAAAGGTATGGTATGGATTTTGGGGGGACCCTACTCTGGTTTTTTCTGGTAACTCTTGGGGGGAACTCCACGCAATTTTTTTTTTAAATTTGTGCGGGAGTTCCCCTTCAAGATCCTCTACACACAAGTCGCACTGCAAGTCGGATCCGACTTCTGGTGTGACTTCTATTCAAATCAATGGGCTCCAATAGGGAACCATTGATTTTGAATAGAGGAAGAGAAACACCTGCCGAGGCTTAACGCTGTGTATACAGTGTTAAGCAACGTTTTTGATCGTTTTGCCAGCTCAGCGTCAAAAACGCTCTAATGCTGCAGCTTCGGAACGTACGGGTCCTGGGTTCTTCTTACAGCTTAAGAATGCCAACAGCATCTACAGCTCAAAAATGTCAACGTGTATATGAGACCATAGAATAACATAGTGTGGCATTCTTAAGCTGTAAAAACAGCTCAAAAACGCGGTGTTAATAACGCCTGTGTATATGAGGCCTTAATACCAAACAGAACCACTGTTAACCATTAACAGACCAACATGCTTAGTCACTAAGACTCAAGCAGCAATATCTTATACCAACCAAACAACAGTTTACCAAACACTATCCACTCACAAAGTGGGCGATATTACCCAAAAAGATAGACCATTTAATATCAAACAGAACTCTTGTTAACCAATAACAGACCAACATGCTTAGTCACAAAGAGTCAAGCAGCAATATCATATACCAACCAAGTAACAGTGTACCAACCACCGTCCACCCACAAAGTGGGCAACATTACCCACATAAAGAAGGACCGTGACGGGGGAAAATAACAAACTGGGATGTTGGGTCAAAAGATCCAGAAGGAATACTGAGGAGAATCCAGAGGCGAGCCCAGCTGACAAACCTGAGGTAAATGCTGACTCCGCCCAGTGGCAAGAGGGGATAGGTAGGGTCAAACAATAAAAGGGGGCAGTGCCAGGAAGAAATACACCCATTACAACGGGTGAAACACCCACCTGCCACCAACCATGTGACAATGAACCAACCATATACTATAACGACGAACTGAGAAACACTGATTCGTACAACCAGACAATAACCAATTGTTCTCAAGACAAACTATAATTTACCAGATAGAAAAACCCATTATAGCGGGTGAAACACTCACCTATCACAAACCATTTGACAACAAACCAACCATATTCTATAACGACGAACTCAGAATCACTGATTCGTACAACCAGACAATTACCAATTGTCACCAAGACAAACCATAATTCCGGATCTACACAT
>BLSH010124890.1:222006-233466 GCA_018402905.1 Glandirana rugosa
CATTATGGGGTGGACACTATGACCGACGTGGGGTATTAGCAGCCAGTATCACAGGTGGGGTATTACGTAGCAGCCAGTAAAACAGGTGGGGTATTACTTAGCAGCCAGTATCACAGGTGGGGTATTACTTAGCAGCCAGTAACACAGGTGGGGTATTAGCAGCCAGTAACACAGGTGGAGTATTAGCAGCCAGTATCACAGGTGGGGTATTACTTAGCAGACAGTAACACAGGAGTGGTATTACTTAGCAGCCAGTATCACAGGTGGGGTTTTGCTTAGCAACCAGTAACACAGCTGGGGAATTAGCAGCCATTAACACAGGTGGGGTATTAGCAGCCAGTAACACAGGTGGGGTATTAGCAGCCAGTAACACAGGTGGGGTATTAGCAGCCAGTATCATGGTGGGGTATTAGCAGCCAGTATCACAGGTGGGGTATTACTTAGCAGCCAGTATCACAGGTGGGGTATTACTTAGCAGCCATTAACACAGGTGGGCTATTACTTAGCAGCCAGTATTACAGGTGAGGTATTACTTAGTAGTCAGTAACACAGGTGGGGTATTACTTAGCAGCCAGTAACACAGGCGGGGCATTACTTAACAGCCAGTATCACAGGTGGGGTATTACTTAGCAGCCAGTATCACAGGTGGGGTATGAGCAGCCAGTAAAACAGGTGGGGTATTAGCAGCCAGTAACACAGGTGGGGTATTAGCAGCCAGTAGCACAGTTGGAGTATTAGCAGCCAGTAACACAGGTGGGGTATTACTTAGCAGCCATTAACAAAGGTGGGGTATTACTTAGCAGCCAGTATCACAGGCCAGGTATTACTTAGCAGCCATTAACACAGGTGGGGTATTACTTAGCAACCGGTATCACAGGTGGGGTATTACTTGGCAGCCAGTATCACAGGTGGGGTATTACTTAGCAGCCAGTTTTACAGGAGGGGCATTAGCAGCCAGTAACACAGGTGGGGTATTAGCAGCCAGTAACACAGGTGGGGTATTAGCAGCCAGTAACACAGGTGGGGTATTACTTAGCAGCCAGTATCACAGGTGTGGTATTATTTAGCATCCAGTAACACAGGTGGGGTATTACTTAGCAGCCAGTATCACAGGTGGGGTATCAGCAGCCAGTATCACAGGTGGGGTATTAGACCCCATACACACTGTCCAACTTTTGTTGTCATTACTTAGCAGCCAGTTTTACAGGAGGGGTATTAGCAGCCAGTAACACAGGTGGGGTATTACTTAGCAGCCAGTATCACAGGTGGGGTATTACTTAGCAGCCATTGTCACAGGTGGGGTATTAGCAGCCAGTATCACAGGTGGGGTATTACGTAGCAGCCAGTAAAACAGGTGGGGTATTACTTAGCAGCCAGTATCACAGGTGGGGTATTACTTAGCAGTCAGTATCACAGGTGGGGTATTACTTAGCAGCCAGTATCACAGGTGGGGTATTAGACCCCATACACACTATCCAACTTTTGTTGTCATTACTTAGCAGCTAGTTTTACAGGAGGGGTATTAGCAGCCAGTAACACAGGTGGGGTATTAGCAGCCATTAACACAGGTGGGGTATTAGCAGCCAGTAACACAGGTGGGGTATTACTTAGCAGTCAGTATCACAGGTGGGGTATTACTTAGCAGCCAGTAACAGAGGTGGGGTATTACTTAGCAGCCAGTATCACAGGTGGGGTATTACTTAGCAGCCAGTATCACAGGTGGGGTATTAGCAGCCGGTATCACAGGTGGGATATTACTTAGCAGTCAGTATCACAGGTGGGGCATTACTTAGCAGCCAGTATCATGGGTGGGGTATTAGACCCCATACACACTGTCCAACTTTTGTTGTCATTACTTAGCAGCCAGTTTTACAGGAGGGGTATTAGCAGCTAGTAACACAGGTGGGGTATTAGCAGCCATTAACACAGGTAGGGTATTAGCAGCCAGTAACACAGGTGGGGTATTACTTAGCAGTCAGTATCACAGGTGGGGTATTACTTAGCAGCCAGTAACACAGGTGGGGTATTACTTAGCAGCCAGTATCACAGGTGGGGTATTACTTAGCAGCCAGTATCGCAGGTGGGGTATTAGCAGCCAGTACAACAGGTGGGGTATTACTTAGCAGCCAGTAAAACAGGTGGGGTATTACTTAGACGCTAGTAACACAGGTGGGGTATTACTTAGCAGCCAGTATCACAGGTGGGGTATTACTTAGCAGTCAGTATCACAGGTGGGGTATTACTTAGCAGCCAGCATCACAGGTGGGGTATTAGACCCCATACACACTGTCCAACTTTTGTTGTCAGATTTCCCAAAACCATGTAGTGCAAGGGCCGGCCTGATTATATACAAACTGAAACTCCTAAGGCTTGACCTCATATTATATGATTTTGGTAAATCTGATGGAAAAAAATCTACAGAAAATTGGATAGTGCGTATCCAGCCAGGACACAAGGTGGGGCGCTACTTAGCAGCCAGAATCACAGACGGGGTACAGTGCAGCCATCTCCCCCCCTCCACCGCCACCGCGGCACTTGCAGAACTGACATACCCCTCCCCCCTGGTAAGTAGGGACAAAGTCCCGCACTTACCCCAGCGGTCACGTCGGTCCACAGAGGCCGTGGTGGTTGAGAACAAGGGCCTCTTCTCCACAACCATGGCCCGATGGTTGAGGGATTCTACGGCGAGAATGATGGTTTACGGGAATCTGGAAGTCCCCTTTAACAATAAGGGGGCCCCCAGATACTTCCCACATGTAAATAAGTAAGGGGTACATATTAGACCTATTCATTCATAAACATTGAAGAGTAAACAGAGGGGTTGGGTTTCCCCATTGACTACATTTGGACAATGGGGTCTGTGCTATTCCCATTCTTTTGTTTACATGGCCAGAGATTCTGATATTTAAGTGCTCTAAAGAAAAGATTGGTTTTGCATGCTGTGGAGATTAACTGCACACTTTTGGCAATGGTGGCTCTTTTTGGCATCGTTACTGTGCTGGCAGTTGGCATTTTGAGATGGAAGAAGCATCAAAGACATTGCTTTTGTATTTATCCTTTGTTGAGGGAAAAGGAAAGGAAAGAACAGTTTTGAATCTTATACCAAGATCTAAGAGGACACCCAGAAAAGTTTTTATGCTTCACCAGGATATCTGTTGAAAAGTATGTTTAATGTGGGTTTATTTTTTATGGAGGTTATGTATGTTCTACTGCAGTGGTTCTCAACTCCTGCCCTTGGGACCCACTAACAGGCCAGGTTTGCAAGACAAGATAACTGAAATACATCACAGGTGATATAATTTGCTGCTCAGTGATTGCAGTATTCTAGTCTGCCTCTCCCCAAGGTAATACTTAAAATCTGGCCTGTTGATGGGTCCTGAGGACAGGAGTTGAGAACCACTGTTCTACTGTATACTACAGAGTATCTCATGCCACAGCCTGTATTTCATTCATGAAGGTTGTGGTTTGAAGCCTCTGCTTACCCTTAATATAGTTGTGAATTTAAAAGTTAATATTTGTGTATACACATTGTGACAAACAGCCCATGTCAGTAGGGTTGCCACATCATCCCTTTAATCCAGGACACATATGGATTACACAGGTTCTGAGGCTAATTTAATGCAGATAAGGCACCAAGTGAGTTTAATTACCACCCTAATAAGCCACAGAACCTGTGTAATTAGTATGTGTCCTGGATTAAAGGGATGATGTGGCAACCCTACATGTCAGTTGTGGAAGGAGTACATCTGCCACATAGAATCTTGAGATTCTTAAGGTAAATGGGTGGCAGGGAGAGGTCTGTAGGCAGCAAGGGGTTAAGTATTGATCACACCCTGCTCCCCAGCAATTTTACCTGACCTGGGTGTAATCAGTGGTGGTTCTGAGAGAGAAGGAGCAGGCTGTGAGTGAACATGCCTGCAGGACGGAAGCAGACCCAGTGAGGTCTATCTGGTAGCCAGGAGACTTTTATTCATGTAATGAACTTTTGATTTGGGACCGTTTTCTACCCCTGCGAGGGAAGCCTTTTTGTTATCCTTATTTGCTGAATAAATAAACATGGGCAGGAAGCCCTTAACCTGACATACGGCTGGATTACATGTTTGAGAACCTCTCCACTTGAAGCTAATCGCCCACAATTGGTGGAAATGGATAAATATTTAAAAGCCCTCTACTGATCCACGCTGAAAGGCAAGTTTACTGGCTACACTGTATACCTGTTGTTAAAAGACTGTATTGAAATAAGCTGTGTGAACGTTGTGTCAGCGGTGTTAAAAGGACAGCAGTGTCGGTCTATACCACTTAAATGCACAGTGTACCGCAGTGTAATTTGTGAATCTGCAGCATGGAGGACTTGATAAAGGCCTTGCTCCAGAATAATGCTACACAGCAACAGACTTTTCAGAAAATGTTGACGGCTCAACAGCAGCAAGCCCAAGCAACCAACCAGCAAGCTGCTGCACAACAACAAGAAACAAATAGAATGTTGGCGGCTCAGCAGCAGCAAACCCAAACAGCCAGCCAGCAAGCTATGGCTGCCCTGGCTCAGGCAACTGGGGCTCAAGTGGCTGCCCTGGCTCAGGCAACAGAGGCACAAATGACTGCTTTGGCTCAGGCAGCTGAGAAAGACCAACAGGCCTTAGTTAAAATACTGTAGTGGATGTCAGCTCAGACTGCACATGTCTCCACAGGGTCCCCTGGTGACACCCTGCCAGGCACCAAAAATGACATTCCAGGAGGATGTGGAGGCCTTCCTATGTACATTTGAAAGAACTGCTGGGGGGAAGGCCTGGCCTAAAGACCGCTGGGCTGTGCTGGTGGCCCCACTGTTAGCAGACGACTCCCAAAAGGCATACTTTGATTTGTCCGCTGAAGATGCCCGAGATTATGACAAACAAAAGGCTGAGATCTTACGATATCTGGGAGTCACCGTGGCAGTAAGAGCACAGCGTGTACACAGCTGGAGTTTCAAGGCTGATGGATCCCCCGGCTCCCAAATGTATGACCTAATCAACCTGGTCAAACGGTGGCTGCTCACAGGGGTGATACTCACAGGGCCCCAAATAGTGGAAAGAGTTGCAATGGACTGGTTATTGAGAGCTCTACCTTCTGAGTTGCAGAGATGGGTGAGGCAATCTGATCCAAATTCAAAGGACGTGCTGGTTGAGCTGGTGGAACACTACTTGGCGGCAGAGGACCCGGTCCCTGGATGTGCAGCTTCACGATCCCTGATGGTCAAAAGACCCCCTCCTGTGGCCGCCCAGTCAACCCCAGTAACACACCGTTGGTAAAGCCAAAAAGAGGAAGTCCTGAAAGGCCAATGAGAGTGCTCAGAGCATCACCTCCTGTTGAAAGACCCCGTCCGGGAAGCCCCAGAGGAACCTGTGGGCAACCCCAGTGTTGGCGGTGTAGTGAGTGGGGGCACATCGCTGCCAAGTGTCCCTTGAACCCTGAGCCTATGGAATGTGACGTAGTTCGACGCATGTCCCTGTTTGCTCGCCCGGGCCTGGTCGCTGATCCGGACATGCTAAGCTCTGTGGTAAAGATAAAGGGGAAAAGTGTACATGCCCTCCTGGACTCTGGAAGTCTGGTCACACTGGTCCATACCCGGCTGGTGGACCCTGAACAGCTGACCCGGCATCAGGTAGGAGTGGTATGTGTGCATGGTGACTGTAAGAAGTACCCCACAGCGCTGGTGACCTTTGAAACCAGCTCAGGATCTATTTGCCATGAAGTGGCTGTGTCCCCTATTCTGTTGCACAGTGTAATATTGGGGAGAGACTTTCCACAGTTCCAGGAACTTTGCAGTGTGAAAGAAAAGGGCCTTGAGCCTGGACTTCCTAGTGGGACTGAAGGGGGGAACCCCAACCCCTTTGAACCAAAGGTTGATGAAAATGAAAAGTGACCCCTTGTGAAAATGTGTCTTTTCCTTTAGCAGTCTATGCGGGTGAATCGGAGGTGACCCCTGAGACCCTAGAGTTTCCTGGCATGCTGGAGCTAGAGATTTCTCGGTACAACTTCGGGACCGGCCAGTTACAGGATCCTACTCTTGTACATGCCTGGAAAAATGTGAAGGTAAACAATGGGACCACAGTAGCCCCAGGGCTGGAAAATGTGTTTCCTCATATGGCAGTTAACCATGACATGTTGTATCGGGTTGACAAAATTCGGAGTGAGGTTGTGGAACAACTTGTGGTGCCTGGCCCCTATAGGAGGACAGTGCTGAACCTGGCCCATACAAACCCCCTGGGTGGCCATCTGGCCTATGAAAAGACAAAAGAACGTGTTATACAGCGTTTTTTCTGGCCTGGGATACATGCTGACATGAAAAACTATTGTGAGTCATGTCCTGAGTGTCAAAAGGTAGCCCCTATGCCCCATTACCGTAGCCCACTGGTACCATTGCCTGTGATTGAGATTCTATTTGATCGAATTGTCATGGATCTGATAGGGCCAGTAGTTAAGTCTGCCAGAGGCTATCAGTACATCCTAGTCGTCATGGACTATGCCACCCGGTATCCCGAGCTGTTTCCTTAAGAAACACTTCCTCCAAGACCATCGCCAAAGAGTTGTTCCACATGTTTACCCGTCTAGGGGTGAAAAATCACACGGAGGATCCAGTAAGACTGTTCCAGGGTTCAAGGGCATGTGAAGTACTTACATGTCTGTTGCCACAGATAATGAGACTATGGGCTGAGGACCTGGAGACTGGCCAAATAGGTCAGGAAGGTCTCTGAGGCCATTTAGAGGACCGAGTACAGAACATATAAAATGTTATCGCTGCTATGCATTTGGGTCATATTGCTGCTAACTGTTCCCTAAATGATGAACTAATGCAATGTGATAATGCTTACTTGAAAAAACGCATGTCTCTTTTTGCACAGGTAGCATGTACTGCAACATGTCAGAAACGCATGGAAAAGCACATGTGTGTAATGTCAGTTGATGGAAAACCTGTCACAGCTCTGCTAGATTCTGGTAGCGTGGTGACCTTAGTCAAAGGTGATTGTGTAAATCCCGGAAAGTTACACCCTAGCATTATTGGGGTTATTTTCATACATTGTGACACACGTGATTACCAGACTGCTGTGGTTGAGATTGATACCCCTTGGGGCATGGTGACACATTCAGTGGGGGTGGCACCCTCACTGCTTCATGAGGTCCTAGTGGGGAGAGATTTTCCACACTTTTGGAGTTTATGGGAAAACAAAAGGAGTAGGGAGGACAGAGCTCCCCCTGCTGTAGAAACACTGGAACTCACTCCAGGCCATTTTGATTGCAAAATTGAAAAGGAAACTGTGGGTGTGTCCAATGGAGGCATAGGTCCTTTTCCTTTTTCTGTAATGGCTGGGGACCAGGAGGAGCTGGAATCCAGCCCCCAGCTGGAGGTTAATGAACAAGAAAGAATCACTGACTCTATTAGTGAGAGTGGACAGAATGTGATCCCTGACTTAGGAGTCAGAAAAGAATATTTTTGTACGGAACAACTGAAATACGCCACACTCAATAGAGCCAGAGAAAACATTAAAATGGTAGATGGGGAACCTGTTGAACCTAATATAGGGGTGTCTTTTCCCTACATTGCTGTATTCGGTGGTAAAGCAAGGGAAGGAGGAGGTAGAGCAGCTAGTGGTTCCCAAACCCTATCACTGGATGGTATTAGATTTGGCCCATGGTTATATGATGGGGGGGACATCTGGGTATCGAGAAGATCAGGGAGAGATTAACCCAGAGATTCTTTTGGTCCGGGTTATATGCAAATGTCAAAGAATATTGTGAGTCATGCCCAGAGTGTCAGTATTCTGCACCATTGTCCCATTTTCGTAGTGCGCTGGTACTATCACCAATCATTGAAGTGCCTTTTGAAAGAATTGGCATGAATCTGGTAGGACCAGTAGTAAGGTCTGCCCAAGGCCATCAGCATATACTGGTAATACTGGACTATGCCACGCGTAATACCTCAGTTAAAATTATTGCCAAAGAGCTTGTCCAGGTATTTAGTCGTGTAGGTATTTCAAAATAAATATTGACAGATCAAGGCATCCCATTCATGTCCTGAGTCACTAAAGAATTGTGTAAGTTGTTCAAAATCTCCCATCTCCGTACCTTTTGTCTACCACCCGCAAACTGATGGTCTTGTGGAGAGAGTTAACAAAATGCTCAAAAGCATGTTGAAAAAGGTGGTGGACAAAGATGGGAGAAATTGGGATTTTTTTCTGCCATACCTCATGTTTGCAACCTCAGGCATCTACAGGGAGACATCCCAGGGGGTTGCTAGATGTTGCTAAAGAAACGTGGGAGGGAAAGACCATGCCTTATAGAAGCGTCTTTGAGCATATCTCACTGATGCAAGATAGAATTACTGCTGTCATCCCACTTGTATGGGAACATATGGAGCAAGCCCAGGAGGCCCAGAGAAGGGTTTATAATTGGGGCGCCAAGACTCGGGTTTTCAGCTCTGGTGATAGAGTGCTGGTACTAGTCCCCACCATTGGGAGTAAAATCCTAGCAAAGGGGCAAGGTCCCTTTGAAATTATGGAAAGAGTAGGGGAGGTAAACTACAAAGTTTACCAGCCAGGGAAAAGAAAAACCAAGCAAATATATCAAGTTAATCTCTTGAAACCTTGGAAGAACAGAGAGACTTTACTGGCAATGCCAACACCCCAAAAGGACATGGCCCCCGTGACTCCTGAAGTACCCATAACTGAAACCTTGTCAGTGGCCCAACAGAAGGACATTAAATAATTTGTGAATAAGAATAAAGAATTTTTCTCTCACCTGCCCGGACTGACCACAGTTATACAGCAAGACGTAATCATTGAACCAGGTGTTCACGTAAATGTAAAGCCCTATAGAATACCCGAGGCCAGGCCTGAAGCAGTTGCAAATGAAGTAAAGAACTTGTCAGAGCTGGACATGAAAGAGGAGTCCCACAGTAACTGGTCCAGTCCCATAGTATTGGTCCCAAAACCAGATGGAACAATAAGGTTTTGTAATGATTTCAGAAAGTTAAACAGTGTGTCCAAGTGCGATGCGTACCCAATGCCTCAGGTCGACAAGCTTGTTGACAGATTGGGTAGTGCTTGGTACATAACTACATTAGACCTGACTAAAGGTTATTGGCAGATACCCCTAACAGAGTCGGCGAATGAGAAAACTATGTTTTCTACCCCCGAGGGGTGCTTTCAGTATAAGTGGATGCCTTTTGGCTTGCATTGTGCTCCTGCCTGATGGATAAGTCCTTACGACCACATCACCAATATGCAGCCGCCTATTTGGATGATGTAGTCATCCAGAGCCCAGATTGGGAATGCCATTTGCCCCTAGTACAAGCAGTAGTAGATTCCCTTAGGAAAGCAGGACTCACAGCCAACCCCAGAAAGTGTGCCATAGGCTTGGAGGAGGCCAAATACCTTGGCTACATTATTAGTCGGGGCTGATCAAACCTCAGATCAATAAAATTGAGGCAGTTCAAAAGTGGCCCCAACCTATAAATAAGAATCAAGTTTGTGAATCAAGTTTGTGTTTCTTGGGAACAAAAAACCACCAGGCACCTACCATCCGGGCGGCTGCCGTGCGGGTATGGGAGGTATGTACTGTGGGGGTGGGGTAAGGGTGTTTACTTACATTATCAGACAGAAGGGCAGAACAGACCTTAAGGGCCCGCCAGACTATGTGATGCGCCTAGAATATAAAGGATAATAAGTAAATTCAATTGATTGTGACAAGGCATAGTATAAAATCTAAAATTAGCTAACCAAAAAGGACAAAAGATAATATGCTGGAGAGTGTTACCAGTGCAGGCGGCCTGGCCTAGGGGTTATGTCCCCGCCTGCTGAGGTTTAAATCAGAGCGTTGGTCTCTATTTCCTCACTTAACCCACCTGGCGAGAGTAGGTCCATGGTAAATTGGTCACTGACTATGTCCCTCTTAAGTGGATGTGTGATAACAAGGAGAAAAGCAGTCGGGTGACAAGGTGGTTCCTCGCTCTGCAAGCATTCAAGTTCACAGTGGAGCATAGAGCGGGGAACCTCCAGAATAATGCAGATGCCCTTTCCCAGGTCCATTGTCTGCTTGGGACAGTTGCTCAGCCGCAGGGGCTTGAGCAGAGGGGGATATGTGACGTTATGCGAGGTGATTGATGGACGATATGTGTCACCTCACCTTCATTTGGATTGGAGTAAGGTGGAATCCGGTCCGGGGTTTAACCAGCCACCTTGGCAGGGTTCGTTCTGGACCAGATTTTGTGGTCCACTGGAGTCCCCCATCAGGTGGTTTAAATAACCAGGTAGAGAGGAAAGTTTTGCTCTGGCCTGGGACTCAGGAGCCATCAGCCTGAGAGAGCTGAGGTATGGAAGTTTGCTTATGGACTGAGGCAAAAGGTTTGCACTGTCTATGTTTTGTGGGTGTCTGGGAGAAGTCCTACACCACTCAGATTTTAAAGAAAACTGCCTTTTGGACTGCCTTTTTCCAGGGAAGGTGATCTCCATTGAGCTAATTCCCACAATATAATATATATATTGTGACATTTTGCGAGGCACAGTAGTGCACAGATGCTATATGCCGCCCCGCTTACGCTCATTTTGAGTCGACTAGATGGAATCTGGTCCAGGTGTTACCAGCCAAATATTAGGTCATTCCTGCGCTCAAGGAGAGGAGGCTTCTCCACAGTGTTAAACAGGGGGTATCTGCTTGTGTAAACACCGGGTAATGCGCCGCCGTGCTGCCTCTTGATGGACTGGGGAAGTCCCGACACACTGGAAGAACAAGAAAGCACACAAAGGCGCACTGGCCTAGTGCATTATCCTCAGTAAAAAAGAGTTTATTAACCACTTCCCATGTTAGGACCAGAGCACTTTTTGCGATTTGGCACTGCATCGCTTTAACTGACAATTGTGCGGTCGTGCGACGTTGTACCCAAACGAAATTTAGGGGTTGACTGTGTTCCCTGGGTGTGTTCTAACTGTGGGGGGGCTGGGCTGTTGTGCGCATAAGAGATCTAACTGATCCCAGTGACAGGGATCAGTAGATCTCCTATGTCCCCACTGATAGTGTTGAGCGAACCCGGACTGTAACGTTCGGGTCCGTACCGAACTTTCAGGTGTCCGGGACCCGGACCCGAACACGGACATTTCAAAAAACGTTCAGGTTCTGGGTTCTGGTAGTTGATCACGCATGTTGCCAGGCCCAGGGCCTGTGGACTTTCAAGCCATGCCTGGGCTTGCAATGTCAGGCCCAAGCGAGTTGTGATAGTCACCCCTGTATCCTCTAGATGACTAGGGACAGTGACCCTAGTCAATCTAGAGAATACGCGTGTTGTCGGGTCGGGGGGGTGTCAATCTTGTGTGGGTCCCTTGTGTCAGTTGGGGATTTAAAGCAAACCCATGTTGCAGCGTGCTGGCGTGTTAACAGTCAATTTCGCTACGTCACGGTTTAGCGTTTTTCACGAGACCAGGATTGTAC
>BLSH010124890.1:258811-270202 GCA_018402905.1 Glandirana rugosa
TATTTGATTTTAATTTATTTTCCCTATCCCCATTTATTTGTAGGGCACTTGCCCTAGTTTGAAGATGATTTTAGAACAGTTATATGGCTTCTACCGTTAATTAATACTTTTCAGACACAGTTTGAAGATGATCCACATTCACCTCCATTTTTGCTTTTTTTATGTTTTTATTTTTTTAAAAATATTTACAGTTATTTCCCTGTCCCCATTTTTTTGTAGGGCACTTGCCCTACCCTTACCCCCATTTTACTTCCTTTTGCAGCCCTCTGGGGCTTTCCAGGACTTTCCTACAGCCATTTTTGTGCCTAAAAGTTCGGGTCCCCATTGATTTCAATGGGGTTCGTTGTCCGTGCGATCGTTCGGGTTCCGTCCGGACCCGGACCCGGACTTTGTCCCGAAGTTCGGACGGACCAGCAGAACCCGAACTTCCAGGTGTTCGCTCAACTCTATTTATGAGTTATTTGTTTTTAGGCATCTCACTACATAAATGTATAAAACAAGTGCAGCGCTATACCCTCAGCCTAATGACGACAACTCACCTAATGATGACAACATGCATTATCTATTTCACAAAACCTCCCTATTCATATAAAATCAATACCAACTTAATAAAAATTATGTCAGTTACTGTGCATTAATAATTAAAAAATAACCAAATCCAAATGTGAAAAATACACGTATAAAGACTGTATAAATCATACAACAGAAACAGTGATACATCAAAAAATCCACAAAAACAATGTGGCATATTAAATCCAAACTGGCAAGATCAAATCAAAATGCTTCAGAGCTCTTCCAAACAGGGCATGTGACAACACTTCGTGTATGTGCCATGTGTTACCACACACCAGATAGCAGGATCAGTTCTGTGTAGCTTGATGATGTCACTGATGGGACACCACCTTACGCTTTACATTTATGGAGGTTTCTTTAGAGGACAACAGGATGGGAGAGGGAATTTTTATCAAAGTGAAGGAAAAGTCAAGACAAGTGTCCCTATTGGAAAGCATCTCCCTTATCTCCTGTTCAAGTGACAACTGTAAAATCAGGGTTTCCTATCTGTTCAGGTGAGACTGGTCACCAAGGACACAGACAGCAAAAAAAAATAAAAAAAATGTATGAAGAAAAAGTCAGTACTCAAAGAATAAACCTCGAGAAATTTTTATGAGGTTATCATTCAAAAGTTAGAAAAATTGAAAGGAAGCGTAATATACAAAAGTTAAAAGACTGTGATGGATCCCTTTCTCAAGGTAACAAGCAAATTAGAACCAACAATGACTAAAGTATATTTACATGCATGCCGGATGAGAAAACTCACAACACCTGATTCCTGTAATAACCCATATGCCTTGCAGTTAAATGTCAGAACATTCTTTCAATAACAAGCAGAGATTTTCAAATGCAAAAAATCGTACATCTTTTTTCCCATGGAAAAGAATAGCTGTCTGTTTCCAGAATAAAACAGTTTCTGGAGTTAAAGACAAAAATTGATTTGGGTTTAGGTGTACAACACTCGTTATGGACAGGTTGTTAAGTTTATATCAGCATAGGTCAGTGATGGTATATGTTTCTAAATGTTTGCCTGTTTACTTACTAGACAGTACTAGGTGTTATTTTACCAATAAAAAATGTAAAACTTAATATACCACTTACCACATGCTAACACAAATTAAATTGGCTGCCTTTTTTAATAAGTAATCCTAAAGGCTGAGTTCATCTTTTGGAACATGTTCCACATATTTAAGGTGTAATACAGTTCTTCAGGAAAGTATTCACAGCACTTCAAGTTTTCCACATTTTATTATGTTACAGCCTTATTCCAAAATTGATTAAATTCATTATTTTCCTCAAAATTTTACAAATAATACCCCATAATGACAACGTGAAAGATTTTGTTTGACATCTTTGCAAATTTATTAAAAATAAAAATTGAAAAAAATCACATGCACATACTGTAAGTATTCACAGCCTTTGCTCAATACTTTGTTGAAGCACCTTTGGCACCAATTACAGCCTCAAGTCTTTTTGGGTATGATGCTACAAGCTTGGCACACCTATTTTTGGGCAGTTTCTTCCATTCTACTTTGCAGGACCTCTCAAGCTCCATTAGGTTAGATGTGGAGCGTCTGTAAACAGTGATTTTCAGATCTCTCCAGAGATGTTTAATCTGGTTCAAGTCTTGGCTATGGCTGGGCTACTTAAGTACATTCACAGAGTTGTGCCGTAGCCACTTCTTTGCTATCTTAGCTGTGTACTTAGGGTCGTTGTCCTATTGGAAGATCAAAGATGTCTCTGTACATTGCTGCATTCATCTTTCCCTCAATCCCAACTAGTCTCCCAGTCCCTGCCACTGAAAAACATCCCGCACAGCATGATGCTCCCACCACCATGCTTCAGGGTAGGGATGGTATTGGCCAGGTGATGAGCGATACCTGGTTTCCTCCAGACATGACGCTTGCCATTCAGGCCAAAGAGTTCAATCTTTGTTTCATCAGACCAGAGAATTTTGTTTCTCATGGTCTAAAAGTCCTTCAGTGCCTTTTAACAACCTCCAGGTGGGCTATCATGTGTCTTTTACTGAGGAGTGGCTTCCGTCTGGCCACTCTACCATACAGGCCTGATTGGTGGAGTGCTGCAGAGATGGTTGTTCTTCTGGAAGGTTATCTTCTCTCCACAGAGAAACGCTGGAGTTCTGTCAGAGTGACCATCAGGTTCTTGGTCACCTCCCTGACTAAGGCCCTTCTCCCCCGATTGCTCAGTTTGGCAGCCCACTCTAGGAAGAGTCCTGGTGGTTCCAAACATCTTCCATTTATGGATGATGGAAGCTACTGTGCTCATTGGGACCTTCAATGCTGCAGAATTTTTTCTGTACCCTTTCTCAGATCTGAGCCTTGATACAATTCTGTCTCAGAGGTCTACAGACAATTCCTTGGACTTTGTGGCTTGGTTTCTGCTCTGACATGCACTGATAACTGTTGGACCCTATATAGACAGGTGTGTGCCTTTCCAAATCATGTCAAATCAACTGAATTTACCACAGATGGACTTCAATCAAGTTGTAGAAACATCTCAAGGATGATCAGTGGAAACAGGATGCACCTGAGCTCAATTTTGAGTGTCATGGCAAAGGCTGTGAATACTTATGTACATGTGTTTTTTTCTTTTTTTTATTAATAAACTTTCAAAGATTTCAAACAAACGTTTTTCATGTTGTCATCATGGGGTATTGTTGTGGAATTTTGAGGAAAATAATGAATTTATCCATTTTGGAATAGACTTCAACATAACAAAATGTGGAAAAAGTGAAGCACTGTGAATTCTTTCCGGATGCACTGTATTTAACATGTTCCAGCACATGTTCCCTCACCCCCCCCCCATTCCCCCCTCCTGCGATAGCAGGCAGGGGTTCCTCTTCCCATAGGCGCTGTCACATTTTAAAACCACTTGCACAGAGACATAATTCATTCACAGCAATCTGTAGCTTCAATGGACTGCAAGTGTGCTGATAAGCACGCTCGTAGTTTATTTTCTTGCAGCATTCAAACTGAAAGCCCATACAATGGTATGGGCAGGAAGTTACAGGAGTCTTACCTCTGCCACTTCAAGAGCCTACTTCAAACAATAACTTTTGCTAATATCATCTTATTGGCTTGAACTTGGATCATTGGTTACTGTCCTTCTCCCATCCGCCAGGTCCGTGTTTGCATATTCTAATTGCCGACCAGCATTGAGTTCTAACTTGACAGGGTAATTAGCCCCACACTGTTCTCTATAGCCTGGCTGAGCTGCTAGCCTTACTGCAGTTTAGTGTAGATTGTGGTTTGTCCTTATCTTGTCTATGTGTGTATGTGCTTGAGACAACGTTGTCTAATTTTAGGGGGGTCTTGGTGGTGGCCTAATCTTTTTATAACTTTTTGTATTACATGGTAACATTTGATTATATTTTAAGAGATTCAATAAAGTGCTTTGTTTTTATCACCTCCTTGATTACTTCCTTTGGGTAAGTCCTTATCCGAATTGTGTTGTCCGTGATATTTTGCCTAGAGGGTTTTTCTGTACTGAACTCTGTATTGAAAGTACCTAAGATTGATCATTGAGGAGTTATGGCTCATTGAGCTGACTCCTCTGGCAATATTTGCCGATCATACATAGTTTTCTAATTGATGGTTGCCAGCAATCATACTCTATATTAATAGGTGAGTTACAGGAGTCTGACAATGGACCCACTGGGGGAAAAATAATAAATGCCATTTTTTCCTGCAAAAATATGTGCAGTTATTATTTTTTCCCTAAAGGTGGAAATGTAAGTAATAATCATTATGACTGTATAGCAGTATTATATGTTCGTTCTTGTAGACCGATCTAAAAAAAATTATGATCTAGAACAATGATTTAGATTTGTTTTTAAAGTCATTTAAAATAATATTGCCTAAGAATACTATGCATTATCTCTTTTTGCTAGTAGGTGGAGCTTTGAGCCCCTATCGCATTTTCCAGCATCCCAATACTAAAAAAGCTGATATTCACAGACCTCAATATCACAAGATTTTTACAGGCCTTTATACATAGCTGTAAATGTATGCAGTTTACATACTCTACATTTCATAAGTCCCTGCCGTCAGAAAACATACAAACTAAGGCTCCTATCTCACATACAAATACAGGATAATTTTATCAGCAGTCAGTTAACCTCTGAGCATGTCTATGAAGTATGGAAAGAAACCCATGCACAAGGAGGACATGCAAACTCAATGAGGATCGTGTCCTGGTCAGGATTTGAACCAGTGACCCCAGTACTTCAAGCAGAAGTGCGAACCCGCTTTACAAAAGTTATTTAGTCAGGGCAGTGACTTGTTTGCCACTAATTTGAGGGTTTCAGTGAGAAACAGCATTCTTGAAAGTAGACAGGTTCTACTGTGCTGTCTCTTTAACTACTTCCAAACCGCACTATAGCCAAAATACAGCTACAGCGTGGTCACAGTTTATTCATGGATGCCCTTCCAGAACCCTGCCTTCCACGGTCCCCCCTCAGACACAGCTTATCACAGATTGCAGTTAAGGGCCAATCACAATGGCCTTTTACCATGTGATCAGCTGTGTCCAATCACAGCTGATCACATGTAAACAGACTTGTCAGTTATTGGCAGTCCTTTCCTCACACGATTTGTCTGTGGGAGGAAAGGAGTGCCATTAACCGACAAGCCTGTCAGCGCAATGTTTACCCTGATAATCAGGGCACTGTTCAGTGCAGCCCCATCAATGCTAATCAGTGCCCATTAGTGCTGCCTATCAGTGACCATCAGTGCCACCTATCAGTGCCCATCAGTGCTGCCTATCAGTATAGCCCCATCAGTGCCTCCTCATCGGTACCCATCAGTAAAGAAGAAGAATTACTTATTTGCAGAAACTAAGTAAAATGTTTTTTTTTTCTACACTTTCAATCAAACATCACCAAAAGAAAGCTCTATCTGTCCCAAAAAAGGATAAAGATTTCTTATGGGTACAGTATTGTATGACTGCACAGTTGTCATTCAAAGTGTGACAGTACTGAAAGCTGAAAATTGGCCTGGGCAGGAAGGGGGTGAAATTGCCTAGTATTGAAGTGATTAAATAACCATTAGAATGCTTTGCTATAAACACAATCGATTGAAAATCATTATGGTTGTTATTGAAATTCAGTGAACTGTATTAACAAATCAGATTTTATCTCCATTGGTCTTCAATGCTATGGGTTACTGCATTTGAGAACAAACATCCTAACTGAATAAGGTGATCTCTGTTTCTCTTTATTTCTTAAATCACTTTGATCATCACATTTTTTCTCTGGCTATTATGCAGAAAGCTGGTTCTATGTTGTTTATTTCCCTTTATTCACGATGATCTTACATAAATTCATGTTAATGAAAACAACATATTTGCTATAGGTCTTTTCTCTTTGTATTGAGTTTTTACGAATTTGTTTCCTTGTTTCAGTGGAGGAGAGAAACCTTGTCATGTGTGCTAGCTGTTCCTCTGAATAAAGTAGGAGGGAAAAAAAATCAATCATTTTAAAAGTCTTTCTTTCTGCAATTGTGGGTGAGATATAAAACACTGCCTCACTTTAGGTCTGCACATTTGATTGAGCAAAAAAAGGAGCCAAAGGCTCGTGTCATTTGGAACTTCTGTAAGTAAAAAAGAAAAGCAGAAGGTGAGGGATGAATACTTGGGTAAATCAGTAATAGAGCTAAAGGGCGTATGCCTGTAGGGAATATGTTGGCATAAAAGAGCTTTAAGAGAGGCCATTCATGCTGACAAAGAGAGATTTGAAATGCTCCCTTTACAAAAGCATGAAAGGATGGGCAAAGGGTGTTCTGAGACAGAGGGAAAATCATACTGCTATGAACAGCTCTAATACGCTTTTAACTATTTTTACATTATAGTGTACCTTATCATTTTTTTCTAGTCAAAACAATTCAGGTATCTCTAAAGTGGAGATATTTCTCCCCTTGAAAGCAAATGCACTTATAGAAAATAGTCTGATTATATGTTCTATAACAAAAAAATGATATAGTGCATGACAACTTGCAGGCTTCAGAAGAAAATTTTCCTGTTGCGGTTGCTTTAGTTAGTGAAACTTGTCACAATAGAAACATGAAGGCTGCCATTACTAACCTTCTTAAAATGGCTATATTCTGGCTTTAATACTAATATTAATTTTGAGATAAATGTCTTAGCTTAAACTCTCATGATGCTTGCTCTTGGCCAGTGACTAAATTTGTTTGAAAGCATTTTCTGAGTGAGGTCTGTAACAGTAGCCTGCATTTTTTTCTCAAGACAGGTTTTTAATATTTTATGTCTACATTTTGTACATATCACATTATCTTAGTCAAATATAAGATTTTTCCAACAATTGGTTAATATATGAACCATTCTAACCTTTTCTTTTCAGAGTGTATTGGCCATTTTTGCACTAGGATCATCGTCAAACTCTATAGGGAAAAAGGGTTCCCACATGTATCAGACATGACGCCAGAGAGCTGTATATATATATATATATATATATATATATATATATATATATATATATATACACCTCTCATATTTTTGTAAATATTTTATATATTTTCATGTGACAAAACTGAAGAAATGACACTTTGCTACATTGTAAAGGAGTGAGTGTACAGTTTGTGTAACAGTGTAAATTTGCTGCCCCCTCAAAATAACTCAACACACAGCCATTAATGTCTAAACCACTGGCAACAAAAGTGAGTACACCCCTAAGTTAAAATGTCAAAATTGGGCCCAAAGTGTCAATATTTTGTGTGGCCACAATTATTTTCCAGCACTGTCTTAACCCTCATGGACATGGAGTTCACCAGAGCTTCACAGGTTGCCACTGGAGTCCTCTTCCACTCCTGCATGACAACATCATGGAGCTGGTGGATGTCAGAGACCTTGCGCTCCTCCACCTTCAGTTTGAGGATGCCCCACAGATGCTCAATAGCGTTTAGGTGTGGAGAGTTCATCACCTTTATCCTCAGCTTCTTTAGCAAGGCAGTGGTCAGCTTGGAGGTGTGTTTGGGGTTGTTTTTATATGTTGGAATACTGCCCTGCGGCCCAGAAGGGGGGGATCATGCTCTGCTTCAGTATGTCACAGTACATGTTGCCATTCATGGTTTCCTCAATGAACTGTAGTTCCCCAGTTGCAGCAGCACTCATGCAGCCCCAGACCATGACACTCCCACCACCATGCTTGACTGTAGACAAGACACACTTTTCTTCGTACTTCTCACCTGGTTGCCGCCACACATGCTTGACACCATCTGAACCAAATAAGTTCATCTTGGTCTCATCAGACCACAGGACATGGTTCCAGTAATCCATGTCCTTAGTTTGCTTGTCTTCAGCAAAGTGTTTGTGGGATTCTTGTGCATCATCAGGCTTGCTTCTGGGAGGACAGCCATACAAACCAATTTGATGCCGTGTGCGGCATATGGTCTGAGCACTGACAGGCTCACCCCCCACCCCTTCAACCTCTGCAGCAATGCTGGCAGCACTCATATGTCTATTTCCCAAAGACTGCTCTGAGTGGAACCTGTCCTGTTAAACCACTGTATGGTCTTGGGCACTGTGCTGCAGCTTGGCAATCTTATTATAGTCTAGGCTATCATTATGTAGAGCAACAATTGTTTTTTTCAGATCCTCTGAGAGTTCTTTGCCATGAGGTGCCATGTTGAACTTCCAGTGACCAGTATGAGAGAGTGAGCGATGACACCAAATTTAACACACCTGCTCCCCATTCACATTTGAGACCCTGTAACACTAACAAGTCACTTGACACCAGGGAGGAAAAATGGCTAATTGAGCCCAATTTACACATTTTCACTTAGGGGTGTACTCACTTTTGTTGCCAGCGGTTTAGACATAATTGGCTGTGTGTTGAGTTATTTTGAGGGGACAGCAAATCAACACTGTTATACAAGCTGTACACCCACTACTTAACATTGTAGCAAAGTGTCATTTCTTCAGTGTTGTCAGATAATAAAATATTTACAAAAATGTGAGGGGTGTACTCACTTTTGTGAGATATTGTATATATATATATATATATATATATATATATATATATATATATATATATATATATATATAGCATATATTTTGTTTATTATTATTATCACTATAATGTCTTTGTCATATAATTTGATGGCAATATCTGGGGCAACGGGGTAGAAAACACTGTAAATCTATATGTAGAAATTGAAGCTATAGATTCTGAAAAAAACATTGTTGCTTTAATTGGTTGTTAACATTAACGTGATGAAAATTCAACATACTACTACCTATGTTTTAGTAATATATTTAATTAATTGAAGATAAAATCAAAATAGATTATTTTATTTTGTTCTGTGCATTAAACTATAAAGCAGATTCGCTGGAAAAGCAAGGAATATGTTTGTCTTGTTCCATTAGTGAGTCAATGGCTGTGTAAAATGTATGACAGAGTTAGACCCAGTTGTCGTAATAAAAGAATGCCTTCTTGACCTTCCAAACGATTTCCTAGACCTACGGTTCTTCAATAAAATGGCCTCCCCTGGTGCTTAACACTGTCCTGGACAAAACAAAAGCCAACAGGAAACTCAAAAGGTTACAGTCGCCATGGTTTGCTGTCGCTATTTCCTTCAGAATGAATATATTCATAGGATTTATGAGTTTATTTCAGCTAGAATACTCTTTAGACAAAAATTGACCATGTCCAAACTAATACTGCTCTAATATTTCACTTCAGCAGATTTTTAATTTGACATTTTGTCTTCTACCATGTATTTGTCATAAAACAATTGTAAATCAGTTAGTAGGTGCAATCTGCAGGTGAAAGGTACATAATAATATTAATGGTTGCTGTAGGTACCACAAAAGTGTCAAATTATTAATTTACACAAGTTTTGTATAAATAAATAAAATATAGTTCTTAAAGTAGAGCATGTGTTTGTTGTGTTACCAAATTAGGGTATACAGAAAATTTTCAACGTGTAGCAGTAGCTATAAATGCTAAAATTGTGGAGCAAAATAAAGTATAAGGCAAGGGTATTGTAGGGTAAGCCTCTCTTCTTAGGCTAAATTCATGGAGGTCTAGTCAGTAAAATTTTCTTCCAGCAGGGGTCTGAATCACATGTTATGGTGATGACTCAGATCCTTCACATCACAGCCCTCCTCTCTTCTTAGGCTAGATTCATACCAAATGTGCTGCACTTTAGCAGATTCATGGGGGTGCCATTAATTCCTGCTGGTGCTGCAGCAAAGAAACTTATTTTTCTTTGGTTCTCAATAGTAGAGCAGCCCACATAAAAAATTGGGCTGTCCTACCTACAACGTCCATGTGGAAACGTGCATGCACAGATCAGAATCGAGCCTCATATAACAATCTCGTTCTTACATCAGTAATCTCAGTCCCCCTTCACATTAATGTTCTCAGTTCCCCCTTGCATTACTGTTCTTAGTCTCCCCATTACTGTCCTCAGCCCGCTCATTTCTGTCTTCAGCCCCCCATTATTGTTCTCAGCCCCCATTACTGTTTTCAGCCCCCCATTACTGTAATCAGTCCCCCATTAGCATCCTCATTGCCCCTCACATTACTGTCCTCAGACCCCCCTCACATTACTGTCCTCAGAACCCTCTCACATTACTGTCCTCAGCCCCCCTCACATTACTTTCCTCAGAGACCCCATTACTGCCCTGAGCCCCTCATTACTGTCCTAGGTCTCCCATTACTGTCCTGAGGCCCCCCTCACATTACTGTCTTCACCCCCTAACATTACTGTTATCAGCGACCCTATTACTCTCCTGAGCCCCCCTTTACTGCCCTCAGGCTCCCCATTACTGTCCCGAGGTCCCCCCTCACATTACTGACCTCAGCCCCTATAACATTACTGTCCTTAGCCCCCCTCACATTACTGTTCTCAGCCCCCTTCACATTACTGTCTTCAGCAATCCCATTCCTGTCCTGAGCCCTGTCATTACTGTCCTGAGCCCTGTCATTACTGTCCTAAGGCCTCCCATTAATGTCCTCAGCCCCTCCATTACTGTCCTCAGCCTCTCCATTACTGTCCTTGGCCCCCCCAATTATTGTCCTTAGTCCCACCCATTACTGTCCTCAGTCCACTTCATTGTTGTCCTCAGTCCCCTCCATTACTGTCCTGAGCCCCACATTACTGTCCTCAGCCCCCTCCATTAATCTATTCAGTCCCCCCTTAACTGTCCTGAGCTCTCCCTTTAATGGCCCTAAGCCCTCCCTTACTGTCCTTAGCCCCCTCACATTTCTGTCCTCAGCCTGCCTCACATTACTGTCTTCGGAGACCCAATTACTGTCCTGAGGCCCCCCATTATTGTCCAGAGTCCCTCATTACTGTCCTGCAGCCCCCTCTGACATTACTGTCCTCAGCCCACTAACATTACTTTTATCAGTGACCCCATTACTGTCCTGAGGCCCCCCTTTACTGTCTGAGACCCCCCATTACTGTCTTCAGCCCCTCCATTACTGTCTTCAGCCCCTCCATTACTGTCCTTGGTCCCCCCATTACTGTACTCAGTCCCCTCCATTACTGTCCTCAGCCCCCCCTCATATTACTGTCCTCAACAACCCCATTACTATCCTGAGCCCCGCCATTACTGTCCTGAGGTCCCCATTACTGTTCTCAGCCCTTCCATTACTGTCCTCAGCCCCTCCATTACTGTCTTCAGCCCCTCCATTACCATCCTTGGTACCCCCATTAATGTCCTTGATCCCCCCCATTACTGTCCTCAGTCCCCTCCATTACTGTCATTATACTCCCCCCCGACTCCTGTCATTACCTCCCCTGACTCATGTCATTACCCCCCTGGTTCCTGTCATTACCTCCCCGACTTCTGTCA
>BLSH010124890.1:275171-289674 GCA_018402905.1 Glandirana rugosa
AGACGGCACACAAGGACACTTTCTGAAACGGACAAACTACAAGAGAAGACCAAGGACCTAAGTTTTGATCACAACTCGCTTGGGCCTGACATTGCAAGCCCAGGCATGGCTTGAAAGCCCACAGGCACCGTGCCTGGGCCTGGGCCTGTAAAGTTTTTAGGCTTATAAAGAGGCTGGGTCACATGATGCACTGGCCAATCACAGCCATGCCATTAGTAGGCATGGCTGTGATGGCTTCTAAGGGCAAACCAGTGAAACGCTTGTTGATTGGCTGCCCTGCAGCTTCTCAACACGTGGAATAAAATAGCAGAACCCCGGACCGAACCCGAACGATTTTTGAAATGTCCGGGTCCGGGTCCGTGCCACGGACACCCGAAAGTTCGGTACGGACCCGAACGTTACAGTCCGGGTTCGCTCAACACTAGTTTTGAATCCAGGAACCAGAAGAGAACATCAAACAGGCAAAGTCTTTCACAGGAACACACGGCAGAGATTTCTCCAGAGATGTTGACCAGGTGAAGGTGTCTGAGATCTGATCCAGGCAGTTTATACAGCTAGGAGAGCTGGCTAATGAGCAGGATATTGACATCGGGTGAGACAGGGAAAGCTAAGACTGGCAATTAACCCTCAGCTGAACAGCTTGCTCTGAGAAGAGAGGGCTGGGCCCAGCCCTGACAGTACCCTCTCCTCAAGGACCTCCCACCTCGGGGGGCCACCAGGTTTGAGGGGAAAACATGTATGGAAAGCATGGAGGAGAACAGGAGCATGTACGTCCAAGGATTGGACCCAAGAACACTCCTCCGGACCGCACCCTTTCCAATTAACCTGTACTGTATGCTCCCACGGGACCTATGAGAGTCAATGATAGATTGTATTTTATACTCCTCTTGGTTCTCAACCTGAACAGGGCAAGGATGTGGTACCGAGGTGGTTAAGCGGTTGCATACCACAGATTTTAACAAGGAGGCATGGAATACATTAGAAATTCGTATATTAGAAGGCAGGTCTAAAGCGTAAGCCACTAGGTTGATCTTGCGAAGAATACGGAAAGGCCCAATAAAACATGGTGCCAGCTTCAGTGAGGGAACATGGAGTCGAAGGTTGTAAGAAGACAGCCAGACCCTCTCCCCAACTTGGTGAGAGGGCATAGGTAGGCGTCTGTGGTCAGCATGGCGTCTGTGCCTATCATTGGCACATCGCAAAGACTCCCGGACCTGTATCCAAGTGGAATGAAGACCACGTAGATGCTTCTCCAATGCAATAAATGAGTCAGGCAACATGGCTGTTTGAAAACCATAATTTACCATAAATGGAGACAATCGGGAAGAGGTATTGAAGGCAGTATTGTGAGCAAACTCTGCCCAAGGTAACAGGTCAGACCAGTTGTTATGGTGGTCAGAAATATAGCAACGTAAAAACTGTTTCAAGGACTGGTTGGCTCGTTCTGTGGCCCCATTGAACAGCGGGTGATACGCAGAAGAGAAGGGAAGCTGAATTCCCAACTGTGCACAAAAGGCTCGCCAAAACCTGGACACAAACTGGCTACCCCTGTCTGAGACGATCACCTTGAGAAGCCCATCTCCTGAGCAAAAAGGGATGCCAGTTCCTTGTCCGTGGGCAACTCCTCAAGTGGAATACAATGTGACATCTTTGAGAATCAAGAGCAACCAGCATAAGGATAACTGTGTTACCCTGAGAGTTAGGTAACTCCACAATAAAATCCATAGGTAGGTGGGTCCAAGGCCACTCTCAATTAGGTATGGGTAGTAGAAGACCCACTGGAAGCTGTCGTGGAGTTTTATTCTGAGCATACACAGAACAGGCTGCTACGAAGGCGGCTACATCAGCGTGGAGACTAAGCCACCAGAACTGTTGGGAAATAGCCCAAATGAGTTGATTCTTCCCTGAGTGACCAGCAGCCTTAGGAGAATGATAAGTCTGGAGCACAGCAGTATGGAGACTCTCAGGGACAAAGCAGCGGTCACAAGGTTTCTCAGGAGGAGCATGGATCTGAGCAGCAAGGATCTGGTCACCCGAGACTTCTACGAAACGTAGCCAGAATACGATCAGTAGGTATCACAGGAATAGGAACCAACTCCGTCTTGGAAGCGGAGGAAAACTATCGCAACAATGCATCGGCCCTTACATTCTTAGTACCAGGTAAGAATGAGACTATGTAATTGAAGCTTGGCAAGAACACAGCCCATCGTGCCCTCCTGGGGGAGAGGCGTTTAGCCTCAAACAAGAATGTGAGAATCTTGAGGTCAGTCAAAATGAGAACCGGAACAGTGGTACCCTCGAGGAGATTCCTACATTCTTTAAGGGCTTAAAAGATCACCAACAACTCTCTGTCCCCAATCTCGTAATTGCATTCAGCAGGAGACAACTTCTTGGAAAAGTAGCCACTAGGATGCATAGCGCTCTGGGAGGTGAGACGTTGAGCCAGAAGGGCACCAACTCCAGTCTCGGATGCATCAACCTCAAGGATGAAGGGTAACGTAGGATCAGGATGTGCCAACACAGGTGCAGAAACAAAGGCAGCCTTGAGAATTTCAAAGGTCTTAAAGGACTCCGGAGACCAATTCTGTGGGTTACCGTTCTTTTAGGTCATATCAGTCAGGGGTTTGACCAGAGGCAAGAAGTTACGAATAAACTTCCGATAATAATTGTCAAAGCCAAGAAAACGTTGTAGTGGTCGTAAACCCACGGCTCGAGGCCAATGTAGAACTGCTGATAGCTTCTCTGGGTCCATCAAAAAACCAGCAGTGGAAATTACATAACCCAGGAATTTAACCTGTTCACGATGGAACTTGCACTTCTTCAATTTACAATACAGGCTATTATCTCTCAGCTTCCGAAGCACACGGCAGACATCTGTGTGGTGGCTCTCTAGGGACTTGGAACATATGGGGATATCGTTGAGATAAACCACCACGCATTGCTGCAGCAAATCTCAAAGAACATCCTTGATGAACTCCTAAACAACTGCAAAGATCAAACAGCATTACGAGGTATTCGTAATGGCCTGTCCTGTTATTAAACGCAGTTTTACACTCATCGACCCTACTTGATCCTCATGAGATTGTAATCCACTCTCAGATCCAGCTTTTTGAAAACTGTTGCTCTCTTGAGGCAGTCAAATAACTCCGTAATCATTGGAATCGGATAAGTATTCTTTTTTTTTAACAGGTACTTTTTTTTAATTTCAAAAGGAAAACATCTTTACACGTAGCACTGAGTCACTGGTTTCAGTTTTGTTTAGAAAGTACAATTTGCACAAGTTTGTTAGGATCTATGAAGTAAATATTCAGAGCAAATCCCATATTTTCAAAGTACTAAATACATTATATAAACATGATAGCGTATATCATACTAGGTCACCCAACAGGTGACAGCATCACATTATATGTCCATTATCTCCCGGTAGTTATCCCTTTGTAGTTCATTTAGAGGCACATTATCGGTAGCATTTTTGAATTAGGGCCAATTTCCCCATATTTTATCAAACTTTTTTAGGCATTTACGGCTCATGTATGTGAGCTTGTAAAGTGGAAGTGTAGCATTAACCAGTGACTTCCACTGCGAGAGTGTAGGGGGATCAGGCAGCTTCCATTTAAGCAGTATTGATTTCCTAGCATAAAATGCTGCATAGAATATAAACAGCTTCTTATGTGTATTTGTTGTGACCTTGTCACTGAATCCCAGCAGAACAGTAGGGTCCATGTCCACCTGTAAATTACCTACTGAGCTGATCACCCCTATCACATCATTCCAGAACTGTTGGATTAGTGGACAAGACCATACAACATGAAAGAATGTACAGAGAGCATCCTTACATTTGGGACATCTGTCTGTCTGGGAGGGGTACATTCTAGCAATCCTTTGGGGAGTATAGTAGGCCCTATGTAGGAATTTAAGCTGGGCATCGTGAAGCGATTAAGACCCTTATAATCGATAAAATATCTCAGTTCGCCACTCTTCTTTTCTACAAAGAAGAAGCCAGCACCAGCAGGAGACGAGGATTTGCAGATGCAATCTCGAGAAAGTGCGTCTGCAACATACTCCTCCGTGGCTTTATCCTCTGAGACAGACAAAGGGTAAACCAGGCCACAAGGGGGTATGGCACCAGGTTGAAGGTCAATTGTGCAATCATACAACCGGTGTGGAGGCAAACTACCTGCTTCACCTTTATCAAAGACATTGCTAAATTTGTCGTATTCCTTCGGCAGGGAGGAGAGAGTACACAAGACCTTAGCCACTTTCTGAAAACATATCTTACAGCATTGTGGCGACCAGAAAAGAACCTCAGCCAAAGCCAATCAAAAGAGGGGCTATGCCTCTGTAAACAAGGATAACCGATAACCACCGGAAAATGAGGAGAGGAAATAACTTGGAATTGGATTATCTCATGGTGAAGAGTCCCTATGGCAATGGTCAATGGAGCAGTCTCATGAGTCACCTGGGCAGGCTGTAGAGGTCTCCCATCAATAACCTCAATGGCAAGTGGAGTTAACAATGAAGCTGCAGCATAATCGAGTGCTTAGACACAAAGGCGCTATCTATGAACAGGTCTGCAGCACCAGAGTCGATTAGAGCCTGTATCTCGATGGACAACTCAGACCAAGAAAGAAAGAAAAATGACTATAATCTGTCCCCTACAGGACCTCAGGTGCAAGCGTCCCCCTGGACGGGTAGGACAAGACTTCAAAAAGTGACCTGCTTGGCCACAATAAAGGCACAATCTCTCCCTCCTCCTAAAGGCTCTCTCGTCTGCAGAGAGACGTTTGAAGATCATCTGCATGGGTTGTACTTCACTGACAGGCTCGGAACCAGGAGGTATGGGAGGTGAGGGAGGCATGGGTGGAACTACAAAGCTCGGAGCCAAACATATAGGAGGCTTCTGCAAGCGCTCCTTAAAGGAAGGTCTCTCTCTGAGTCTGGAGACAATGAAAATGGCAAACGTGATCAACCTCTCCAGCTTAGTGGGTATGTCTCGGGCTGCTATCTCATCTCTGATGTTATCCCAGAGACCATGACAAAAAGCAGCCACGAAAGCCTCATTGTTCCAAGCAACCTCTGCTGCCAGAGTACGGAATTCAATGGTGTAATCGGCAACTGTTCTCATACCGTGCTTGATGGACATGAGGCTTTTGGCAGCAGTAGTGGAGCATGCGAGAATGTCAGATACCCATTTAAAGGAGGCCACAAACTCTGGTTAACTCTGGACAATGGGTTCTTGCGTCTTCCATAGAGTGTTTCCCAGGCCAAGGTTCTGTCAGAAAGCAAAGAAATCACAAAGTCTTCTTTGCTTCTGTACGTAACTCTGGACAATGGGTTTTTGCGTCTCCCATAGAGGGTTTCCCAGACCAAGGCTCTGTTAGAAAGCAAAGAAATCATGAAGCCTTCTTTGCTTCTGTACGTGGGGAACGCATGGGGCAGCATTTCAAAGTATATCCCAACCTGGTAGAGAAACCCTCTCCATTGCACTGGATTGCCCCCAAATCACTGGGGAAGTGGAGCGGAACCAGACATACCCCTTGTAGAGGTAATATTTGCCTGCACAGAGACTGCATCAGCAGGAATGGCCTGCAACACACGTTGTGCCGGAGCAGCCACCGTGGCAGGAACCAGGTGAGCAGTGCGATTCAGGAGCGTTTGTAACGCTATGGAAAACTGATCCATGCGTTGATCTTGCTCATCCAATCTGGAAATTTTTTTACCAGCAAGTGGATTGACTGCATCTTCTGAATTCATGGCCTTCGTCTACTGTCAGGAACCATGAATAAGGCAAAGATAGTAGTGCAGTAAAAACACACTTTTTAATAAAAAGGTAAAATGTTATAAACATGGTAAACGTGGTCAATACATAGCCAGGGTTTGGTAACTGTAACGGATAGTCAAAGCAAGTCAGTGAAAAAGGATTTCAGAGATTAGCGAGGTCAAACAAACGGAATGCAGGGTCAGGAGCCAGGAACCAGAAGGGAACGTCAAACAGGCAAAGTCTTTTACAGGAACACACAGCAGAGATTTCTCCTGAGATGTTGACCAGGCGAAGGCATCTGAGATCTGATCCAGGTAGTTTATATAGCTAGGAGAGCTGGCTAACGAGCAGGATATGGACATCAGGTGAGACAGAGTGAAGGCTGACACTGGCAAATTAACCCTTAGATGAGCAGCTTGCTCTGAGAAGAGAGGGCTGAGACCAGCCCTGACACAATTCTTCAGTCCTCAGGGCCCAGGGCTGATAGATTCAAGCAACTATTGTCAGCATCTGCATTATTTGGTACGGGAATATCTATGGGCAACAGCAGACTTGGAGACGTTTCCAACTGAGCATCCACTGAGGTACTGGGTCTTAAGGATGGACCACTGGCTGGAACTTGCTCAATATGCAATGGAGTTACTGGCCTGTACTGCATCCAGCGTGCTTTCTGAATGGACATTCAGTGCCGCTGGAGGGTTTTTAACGGATCAAAGAGTGTGCCTGTCCACAGACTCTGTTGATAGGCTCAAATTTATAAAAATGAATCAGTCCTGGATCAACAGCTATTAAGCCCCTGATGCTGATGCAACTGATTGAATTTGCTAGGGATCTAGGATCCCTTGAAGACTGCCTGTGCTGCCTATCCTATTCCTACTGAATACTGATGATGCTAGCTTCCAACAATATTTTGGGTTTAGGGCACCACCAACACCCAAGGCCCAATCTTTCTGCACCTGTTTGTCTGGGGCATGTCATTTCAATTATTAAAATATTTTACAACAGCAGGGCCTGCTCCTGCGCCCAACAAGAGTAACTGTGAGGAGTTACAGTGTTCTGCCCCACCAACACCCAAGGCCCAATTTTTCTGCACCTGTTTACCCAGAGCATGTCATGACAATTTGTAAAATAATTTACAACAGCAAGGCCTATTCCTGCACCCAACAAGAGTAACTGTGAGGGGTCACAGTGTTCTGCCACCACCAACACCCAAGGCTCAATTTTTGTTTACCAGGGGCATGTCATTACAATTTTATAGAGTGCAGTCCCCTTAGTATATATAATACAGTTCAGACTATATGGTGCAGTCAGTGTAGTATATAACACAGTGTATTGAAATGGTTAAGGGAAACCCTATGCCAAAATTAAAAACAAATTGTGTGGGGGTCCCCCCCAAAATACAAACCGGGCCCTTAGGGTCTGGTACGGATTTTAAGGGAACCCCGGGCCAAAATTTAAAAGAAATAGCATGAGGGCCCCCCAAATCCAAACCAGGCCCTTTGGGTCTGGTATGGGTTTAAACAGGGACCCCGTGCAAAATTTTTTAAAAAATGACATGGGGTCCCCCAAAAATCCAGATTGTAAGATCCTTGAGGGTAGGGACTGATGTGAATGTATGATGTGAATGTATGATATATATGTAAAGTGCTGCGTAAATTGACAGCGCTATATAAGTACCTGAAATAAATACATTTTATTTTTACACTTTAATCATTATTAAAATCACTACTCCTGAAAAAACGATTGATTTCAATTTTTTTATTTTGCATTGATACATGTCCTCTAGGGCAGGACCCAGGTCCCCATACTCTTTTTATGGCAATAACTTGCATATAAGCCTCTAAAATGGGCACTTTTGATTTTTCATGTTCGTGTCTATTGACTTTAATAGGGTTTGTGTGTTCGCACAAATTTTCTGGTGCGAACCGAAGTGTGGGGTGTTCGGCCCATCCCTAGTGTCAGTGTCATATGTATGTTTTTTACTCATATTTAGGGTGATATATGTCAGTTTGTAGTTTAACACACCTCCTCCCCATTCACACCTGAGATCTTGTAACACTAACCAGTCACATGATACCAGGAGGGAAAATGGCTAATTGGGCCCAATTTGGACACCTCCAAATATTATATATATTATATTAGTGATTTCTTCTTCTTGATTGGTTATTTTTGGTTTGTGGCATCTTGCCCCTTGAATTCTTCCCCCTGCTGCATTTGATGTCCTCATGGAATCTTGAGGTGCTCTGTAGTTGGGTTGGCACTTCTCATCACCAACATTGTTTGCTGGTTATTCATTGTTGTGTTATCTTATACTATAAAAAAATACAATGCGGTAAGCCATATCTTTATACTATTTGATTAATATATTGTCTTTTATAGAACCTACCCTTTTACTATAATCCCCTGAAGAAGACGACAAAAGTTGAAACATGTCGGGGGGGCACTTCCACAGTCATGATCCCAGTGTGGTATTGGGGTATTCATGTATCTACATGTGACCAATTTGTACCGTGGATTTACATGTTTTTAATCTTTGTACCTGTTTTTAATGTTATGCATAATTAAATGTTTGCATTTGTATGGTTGTAAAGCTACTCTGGGGCCTATAAAGTCCCATCCATTATATTTTGTACCTTCATTCTTCTTAGGGATATGGCACCATTCACATTGGGCATTCACTATCTGTCTGAAATAATTTTCTTTAAAACACAGTAACTAATCCCTATTCAGTTTGTCAGCTTTCACTATCCCTTCCTTATGCAAGTTCCAATACATTGACACTTTGACTACACTGTGCCACCACCCCACCACCCCACCTTTTACAGTGAGGGAGCTGTCTTATACAAAATTCCCTTTATTGGACATTCTAGTCCTGTTGGCTATGGTTCAAAAGCCACGCAGTCATTATGGTGTAATAAAAATGTGCCCAACAAATTTGCACATTCATTTTCTGAGACCACAAATCTGAACCTCAACACTATATACAATAGCTTCCCTGACGTTTGCATTAAAAATATATATTATATATTATGAATTTATAAGATTTACACAACTCTGTAGATATAGGGGATGTTTACCAATCCATCAAGAAAATTTGCTGAATTGCTGTTGAGGCTAAATCTACAGATCTTCACAATACTTAGGCCAGAACATGACTGCTGAAAATCTTTTCCAGTCAAAGATCAATGTACTATCAGATGTACTATCAGACACCTTGCATTGGCATAAACCACATGCTTGTGCCTATATCCCTGGTTTTGTCCCCTCTCAGGAGAAACCAAATGGTTATGAGCCAGGGAAACAACCTTTTAAACATTCAGCAAACCCTATATGGGTATGTTAGCATCCTACAAATTAAGACTTGAAAGAAAACAATGTGAAACTGAATCATTTTAGCTTGCATATATTTTACATTTTAAAGACTAAGTTTAATGAATGCAAAGCACCATCAACCATTCTTCTTTACAGCTCTTATGGCAGCTTTTATTTTGCAGTCATCGGATTGGTTTAGCATAATTTGTGGAGCTTTTTTATTCAGACTTATTAGGGAAAAGTTTTATGGACATAGGAACAACCTATTTTTAATCTGTCAGTAGGATGACCCTATTGAGATCACACATGAGACCCCTTCATAAAACTAACTATGCAGACAAAAGCTGTTCCACATCTTAGCATTGCAGATAATGTATGCACAAGCCATGAACAACTAGAGACAAGTGCCTATTTAAATTGTGTTCACACACAATGCAATTTACATATTTCACAATAGCAGTTAACTTTCTATAATTGGTGATTAATTGCTGTTTTCCAGGAAACTAGCTTGTTCAATAAATTGTAAAAGTAGATGAAATATTTGTCTGAAACCTATATGGACAAATACAATTACCTACTTACCTACTGTGATGCAGGAATAAAATAATTATATATGATGCAAGCATAAAAGAGCTATACAAACTGAGGTATACATTAGAACATCAGTAAGTTATATCTCTTAAGCTGCCTACAAACATTAGATTTAAGCTAGGCAACCAATTCTATACTGGGGGGCTTAAAATAGGTCTTTATTTTCTGATTTCCTATTTACAAAGAAAATGGGATAATGTATTGTTTAAAAATTAAAATGAAATATGGATGAATTTGTATGGATACTACATGCACAGGGGACACGGATGCTAGATGCTTATAAACCAACAGACATCAGTAAGTATGTAAGTGCTCCAGCAGTAAATCCATGTAAAATATACAGTGTTGACCTGTTACAGCTTCTAATATCATTCAAAGCTGAGCCCTAGCAGAATGCTTACAGCAAACGAAGAGTGGAAAGTGATTTTTTTTTACTGATTACCAATGAACTCTCAGGAATTGTCTGTCATACATCATTTAAGGATCATAGAATTATTCTAAAGTACAAAGCAAGAAAATCTGAGTCGCTGATAATGAACAAGCAAGCCTTGACTCCTGATTCGCAGTATGTTATTACATGTTAATATCACCTTGTTATTACCTGCTGTAATAGTAATGTTTGTGGGCACTTGGTAGATCAATCTTTTTGCTGACTGGTTTTGCATGTTACACCAAAGTAACCCTGGTGGAAGGGTTGTTTAGTAAATATAAAAATTTGGATGGCCCATAATTTCCTTCAATTAAACTGTGACATGACTGAAGTCATGCTTATTGGCACCCCCATCAATTACGTAAGGCCAGTCCAAATAGCTTATCTATAGATGGCACTGTACTTGAGCTTCAGTCCAAATTGAAAAATCTAGGGGTGATATGTGATGCTGGTCTAACCTTTGAGCCACAAAAACGTTGTGAGAACATCTTTTTTCCACTTGAGAAACATTGCTCGGCTGCGTTCCATGCTATCATACACTGTAGCTGAAAAGCTGATCCATACATTTGTGTTCTCCCAACTTGACTACTGTAATGCTCTACTTGCTGGTGTACCTAAATCCATCATAAATTGACTCCAATATGTTCAAAATTCTGCAGCCAGAATCCTGACTAGGTCTGGTACAAGTGATCATATTACCCCTATCCTGCAGTCCTTGCACTGGCTACCTGTCAGATTTCGAATAGACTTTAAGATCCTACTGCTCACCTACAAGGCTCTTCATGGCTTGGCACCCCATTATCTCTCTGAACTTTTTTCAACTTACTCCCCCCCTCGTAACCTCCGCTCCTCAAATTCTGGTCTACTGCGTGTCCCCCATTTTCACCTACACTCACTGGGGGACAGATACTTCTCCTGCTATGCTCCAAAGCTATGGAATTCACTTCCTAAGAATGTCAGAGAGTCCTCTTCTCTAAACTCATTCAAATCAAATCTAAAAATGTTTTTCTTTAGACAAGCTTTCATTTAATTGTCCCTTTATCCCTTATGTTTTGTTATGTTATCCTGTGTATTTCTTGTGTTTTATCCTGTGTATTTCCTGTTATCCTGTGTAGTTCTTGTGTTTTCCTTGTAAAGCACTTTGATAAGCCACCTTTAACCCATTCAGATCCGCGCTATTGCCGAAGTATGGCTGCAGCGCGGATCTGAATTTCCGGGTGGATGTCCATGGATGTCCTGGCCATGTGCGCGCTCCTGGCGCGCACTCACAGGTGGCGGCACGCGCGCCCGCCGCACGCTGCGTGGGCGCGCCCGCGGATTGGGCGGACTCGATGTCTGCCGGAGACCCGCGATCCCCTGTCAGACCTGTAAACATGGCGGTTCTCCGTTCTGTTGAAGGGGACATGACAGATCTACTGATCCCTGTCACTGGGATCAGTTAGATCTGTTATATCCCGACCAGCCCCGCCCCCCCCCCCCCACAGTTAGAACATACCCAGGGAACACATTTAACCCCTTCACTGCCCCCTGCAGGTTAACCCCTTCACTGCCAATGACATTTATACAGTAATCAGTGGACATTTAGATTTCTGATCGCTGTATAAATGTCATTGGTCCCAAAAAAGTGTCAAAATGTCCGACATGTCCGCCCCAATATCGCAGTCCCGATAAAAATAGCAGATTGCCGCCATTACTAGTAAAAAATAAATAAATAATAAAAATGCCATAAATCAATTCCCATAGTTTGTAGACGTGATAACTTTTGCGCAAACCAATCAATATAAGCCGATTTTGATTTTTTTTTTACCAAAAATGTGTAGAAGAATATATATCGGCCAAAACTGTTGAATAATTATTTTTTTTTGGATATTTATTATAGCAAAAAGTAAAAAATATTGTCCTTTTTTCAAAATCATCGCTCTTTGTTTGTTTATAGCGGCGATCATAAATGACACAGAGGTGATCAAATACCATCAAAAGAAAACTCTATTTGTGGGAAAAAAAATATATAAATTTAGTTTGGGTACAACATCGCACGAACGCGCAATTCTCATTCAAAATGCGACAGCGCTGAAAGCCAAAAATTGGTCTGGGCAGGAGGGGGGGTTTAAGTGTCCAGTAAGCAAGAGGTTAAAGGCGTTATATAAAATAAAGTTTATTATTATTATTATTATTATTTTCTGTAGACTTACAAGGTGACACAGTATGGGCATGTCTGGCTGCTATCTAGTGGTCAGGTTTACAGTGAATTCTTTATTTGCCAAACCAAAAAAAATAAATGCTTTAGTTGCTAATGGTGCTTTGATATTTGCATTTCTGGTAGGTGGGTCAAGGTTTATTGTAAATATAAATTTACTTAAAATGTTTCCTTGCTCCCCTCTACAGCTATCGTACCAACCATTAATTTCCACCCAAACCCCACCAATTACCCTGTCTCTTTTGAAGTCAGTATCTACCACCACAGAAACCCCAAAAAATGCTCCAAATGTGCATAATTTTGTTTGTTTATGTGTGTTCGTTTTTTGTTCCTGAGATCATGAGTATTTTGGTTTTTAAGAGGTAACAACTGATCTGAGCTGCCAATGTGCTTTTAGCAAAGTTGTATTTTTGCTATCAACAGTGAATACTCTCTCACCTATTTTATTTCCACCATACATGAAAGACACAGCTTTGATATATACAGTATGGGTCAGGTATATGGGAAAATATACAGTATATGAACAATATGTATATATGTTTGGATCTACTGGCAATATCAAAATTATTTTTATTGCTTTTCTAGTATTACCACCAAAACACACACTTTCCTACTATATGTATTTGTGTCTTTTTTTTCTAGAACAATTGACAGGTGCAAAAAAAGTTAAAGTATTTCTAAACCCAAAGATAAAAATGTAATATATTGTAGATTACCAAACCTTACATGGGACTGCATGCATTTTCTATTTTTTCTTCATTTTCATTTGATCTGGTCAGTAACACACTTGCTGTCTTAGAATGGCTATGCTCACTCTCCATTTCATCTATAAAAGAGCATAATAGTCATTTAGATGGACTTTACATAAGTGACTAACAAATTAAAGCCTGTCTCCAGCTTACACTTTTAAGCAGTTACAGAAAGGTTTTAACTAAATGACCTGTAGCTGTAAGTGCCCCTTTCAATGTTAAATGGTTTGTTTTAACACTCTAACTGTCACATTTTTGGACAGCTTGGTGTGTTAAAAGAAGTTGAAAAACTTTAGACTTACTAGAAGGATCAAAGGCGATACAACTATGATACAAGAGGAACTCAGAAAAACAAAGACTGCCCTGCTAATGCCATTGATAGACTGCATATATATGTATTTTTTTATATATTGCTCATAGTTCCACTTTAATGTAATAGAATGTAATATGACCAAAATGTCTTTAGCCTCACAGTAAATGCTCACCACAAAATTGATTTTGATCATGCATTCATTTTATATTGTTCTATCACTAGTGAATATTTATGGGTGTCCCGCGATGGCCAGGGGGACCCCCTCAAGATTGTAATTCCTTGTGCCACGTCCCAAAATTTAAGACACTTGGGAATTAATATAGCGGAAAAAATGGACTTTGTCGGCACGTACACGGGTATAAAATAAAAACAAATTTATTAAATAATTATAAAATTGTCATTAAGCACCACATGTGTGCATATGGTGCTTTTACACAAAACACATACCACTAAATATAAGTGATCCTAAATTAACACCAAAACACTGCACAGACAGCCATATACATTACAATCCTCGTAGGGCATGATAATATATGCACAATTGTACACAGTGTAACATTACTTAATGGTAGTTCGCCCACAGAGGAAAATTTCATTTGGTTGTTCTGATGTGGGTTGGTGGTTTCGTTGGTTCTAGCTCGACATGTTTCGCAACAAATTGTCGCTTCCTCAGGAGCCCAACTTTATATTCTTAAGGGTATAGATAGAAGCATATGTTAGTACATTTCATTAAAAACACCAACCTCTGGGATGTAAAAAACATGTGCCTACTCACTCATGCCAGCCGGGTCAGCATCCACCCCACCCGAGGGAACCGTCCGGTCCAGACCACACCCCAGCCGTATTATGCTGAGTATGGGGGCACATATGTAACAACTAAATGTAAACAGGGGTATACTAGTTATTAAAACTAACAATAGGAGACGGGGAGCCTTTAAACAGTTTCATAAATCTGAATTTAATAGTTGCCCCATAGTATGCTTACTTGCAGTTAATAAGTGTGGCTTAGCAGATGTTCCGCGTGCCAATTGTGTGCAGTGGATGAAGGTGGTCCGCGCCCGCCTATTTAGGCCATTGGCCCGTCATCCTCCAGTGATAAACCGGATTGGTTATATTTCAACCCGAGGACTCCTTCGCTGTTAAACAACGC
>BLSH010124890.1:307039-322518 GCA_018402905.1 Glandirana rugosa
CGTACACCTGGGGGCTTGTGCTATCTGGGCATTTCATGGCCTCCGCAACTGAGATAGGTAGTGTGGGGCAAATGCATACATTTTTCCCCTTAGAAATACTGAAGGCGGCGATTGGATTTTGGGGTCCTATATTCAGATAGACTTCCAAAAAGTCTCACACATGGGGTATCCCCGTACTCAGGAGAAGCAGCAAAATGTATTTTTGGGGTGTAATTCCACATATACCCATGGGATGTGTGATCAATATATCATTTCAGTAACAACTTTGTGTAATTTTTATTTTTTTTGGTCATCTTTCAATCATTTATGACAAAAAAATAAAATATTCAATGGGCTCAACATGCCTCTCAGCAAATTTCTTGGGGTCTCTACTTTCCAAAATTGGGTCATATGGGGGGGGGTTTGTACTGCCCTTCCATTTTAGCACCTCAAGAAATGAGATAGGCAGTCATAAAATAAAAGCTGCATAAATTCCAGAAAATGTACCCTAGTTTGTAGACGCTATAACTTTTGCGCAAACCAATAAATATACGGTAATTAACTTTTTTTTTTACCCAAGACATGTGGCTAAATGCATTTTGGCAAAAATGTATGACTAAAATTTAGTATATTGTATTTTTGTAATAACATAAAGTTGAAAATATAATTTTTTTTCAAAATTTTTGTCCTTTTTTTGTTTATATCGCAAAAAATAAAAGGCGCAGTTGTGAACAAATACCACCGAAAGAAAGCTTTATTTGTGGAAAAAAAAACCGCAAATTTTGTTTTGGTACTGCATTGCATGACTGCGCAATTACCATTTGAAGTGGTGCAGTGCCAAATTGAAAAAAGTGCTCTGGTCCTAAAGCTGGAAAACCTTCCGGTTGGTAAGTGGTTAAAACGTTATTGCTTTTTCTGCTGCTGCAGAAGCAATGGGGTATGATCATGTAGGGATGCCCCTGACCTCCAGAGGCCTAGTGGTGACCTTTGAAGTCAGGGGCAGCTGACATTCCTCCTCAGGGTGCAGGTTACTGGGCATGGTGGGTGTAATGCAAGTTGGAAACATGGGCGCCAGTCACTTTTTGAATGCAGCAAAAGAGATTTTATTGTCATTTAACAAGACCTGGGGGAGAGAGGGTTTAGGGCCAGGACACCCTTAGGCAGATGCAAAAGCAATTGTCAGACTGCAGACAAAAATGTAATAGGCAAACAACTATACAGGTAGAGAGCCTTTAATGACAGGCAGGACACTGTATTTTGTAGAACTGCTGTCTCCTATAGCAACTGAACTTTCAACAGGCAATATAGATCTGCACATATAACTCACAGTATCCCGTTGTAGATCTTCTCTCACATCTCACAGTATCCTACTGTAGATCGTCATACTGAGCTCCCAGTCTCTCACTAGACTTCCAAGATCCCAGCCACCACTGGATCCACTGAGCTCTTCCACAGCTAACCCACTCTATTCTCCTCAAGCTTCACCGACGCTACCTCCTGGGTCCCTGACTTGACTCTGCTGAATCTTTCCCACTTCTTCACGGTCCCCGGCTAGTGAAAAAGCCTGCTCTGGTACTTCTTCAGATTTCCAATCACTGGCTTTTGATAACAAGAGTGGTTGTCCCTTGGTGACAACTGGTAACAGGAGTGGTCGTCCCATGTGGCAACTGCTTCTCCTTCACCCCTAGCAACATTTGGTTCCCCGTCCGGCTGAACCTCTGCAACTTGGTTAGGCTCCCGACCCAAAGCCCCAACCCTGTGCTGCTTCTCTCAGTCCTGGATAGGCCTCAGACAGCCTAGAAGCCAGGTGCTTAGGATAGGCCTCAGGCTTCTGGACTAGCAACCAGGAGCAATACAACACACGTCCACCCAGACAGCCATCTAGGTGGCACAGAACCCCGATTACCTAACTCCTTCCAAATAAATAGGCTCTCCCAGCAGGCCATGGGGCCAAAGAGACTGCTACCAATTGGCTGGGACAACCTATCCACTCCTAACCCAAATTCACTCTGTCCTTTTCATTCTAATGCCACAAGCAGCAATGCCACCTAGTGACAGAAGAGAGAGGTACACCAGATTTAGGTTTAGGGCAAAAGTTAGGGGATCACCCTAACATTTGGCCAGGCTAGTTACCACCTAGCAAACTAAATATGTGAGCAGCCCTGTTTCAGACCAGGGTGCTACATTCATATTTAAGAAACTGCTGTATAGATGCAGCACTAGCAGCATTTATTAAGGCTTAGAATACATTGCTACACCCTATTTCGGTTTTTAAAGTATCACCCAAAGTATCAGCAGCAACTTGCAGAATGCTATACACTGCATAGATATGCAAATCTACAACCTGTTGACACAGTAGTGATAGAGAAGTAGCAGTTAAAACTGGTAGAACATCTATTCTATATCTCAAAAAGTGTCTGACATGTTTAGTTTAAACAGGCTTGATTCATTTTTACAAAAGCTAATTAAGGGAAAGGTTAGAGGCATGCTGGATGGCAGCATGAGTCAGTTCAAGCCACTGACAGAATATAAAGATCCAAGAATCCTAGGGCTGGTGCTGCTGCATTTGTCTGTGCAGGTAAAGGTAGCAGATGCTGTGGGATGATCATGTTTGTTCTTTTTTTTGCTCTTTTGGGGATGGATAGGGCACTTTAATGTTGTTTGGCACTTCTACTTCCACTGTCATACCAAGCTATATTCAATTTGTATGTATTAACCTGTTTTTTAATCTTATTTGACTCCTACTATTGTGGGAGCAGAAGAGTATTTTAGCCTGTCTCAGGTAGTTGGTAGCTAGCTATGGTTAGGTCACTTAGGCTAAAGCACGTAAGTGATTATTACCTTGTAAGCATTATAGAGTTTCACAAAATGTGCTACAGGGGATTTGCAGAGTGCTGGCCTCCTTTACCTTCTTACTTGTGGAATCTCAGACTCGGCAGTGCACTACATTTATGGACCATGGGGCTGTATTAGAGGTGGAGTGGGTGTATCTCAGCTTGTCAACTCAGGTTTTCATTGCTGTCTGTGCCCCACTAGATTCACCCTCACTATTTGTCCCAATGACCATTGTCACTAGGAAAGAAAAAAGTGAGGAGAAATCCCAGAATTTAGGTTTTTACCAGAACAGTAATAAAGGGAAATTTTCAAATTGAGACACTTGTTCCTCAGCTTTCTAAGAGAAAATTTCCCCTGACAAGATTTATTTTTACTTTTGGTTGTGTCTACAGATCAGGAAGCAAAGGGAAATCTTTTACTTTCAAAGATTTTTATTTCGTTTTTAGACAAAATAGAGTAAGATACCAAATGCCAGAAAGAATTCAGGATTTACAGTTACTCTTATAAGACATATACTACAACAAATTAACATGATCTTTTTGAATTCCTGATTCTCTGGTCAGCTGTTTCTGACTGTTTCAAGTTCCTACTACACTCTGTAGTTACTCAATAAGAGGGCAACATAAATAAGCAAGACTCCCCCACCTCCCAGCACGCCAAAATGGGAACAAGCTGTGCCTGGGGGGGGGGGGGACCTGCTCACCCTCCCAGGATTGCGAAGTCAACTTACAACTAGCCCCCTTGGATAAATTGTGGGATCAAAAAGGAGGTAGTTAACCCGCTATATACATATTAATAGTCTTCTGAAAGTGTGTCATCTAACGATCAGTGATATCTTGGATATCTGGCCAAGGTATCAAACTGGAAGAAAAGAAGAGAGAGAGGGAGACGAGAAAGAAAAGGTAACAGAGTAAAAGAACCGAAAAGCACCTAATGACTGCCTGTTTCATCTGCGTTCATGGGCCGTGACAGACCCGGTATAAAAGAAATTCCTATGTAAGCCGCCCAGGGTTCCCAGATGTCCTCGAACCTCTTAGTTGTATCCGATAAGATGCTTGCTAACTTCTCTTGCGACATGATCCAGGATACTTTCCGGATGGCGGCAGTAAATGAAACCTTTGGTTGTTTCCATGACTGTGCAATAGTAAGCTTGGCCCCAAGCAGGATAAAATGCATTAACCTCCTATTGGGTTTAGAAAGATTCAGGACATGGGCATTAAGTAGAGCTATCTCGGGGGACCTGGAAACCCGGTATTAGTCAACCTTTCACTGAGATTGAAAATTTTCCTCCAAAAGACGCATCCTCGGGCACTCCCACCAAATGTGTGGCATTGAGCCCATTAGTGAGCAACCTATAAAACATTGATGATTTACTGAGGGATAGATGTGTGCAAGTTTAGCTGGGGTAAGGTATCACCTAGTGATAACCTTAACACTGGCTTCCATAAGGGTTGTGTTCAGGATACCTGGAAACCATGCCAGGTCTCCAAATACCACGAAAATTGAGAATTGAAAAGTCAATCTCCCAAAGGTTCATATAAGAGGCTTTCATGGATGAAGAGGTGAGAGATGTGTGGACTACTGAGATGCCCCCCCTTTGCTCCATGGCTTGTGCACTCCAAAGTTCATATGCCGTGATTTTGGGTGGGAGAGGTTTATCTTTCCAAATTTGCTGAAGGAAATGAGAGATTTGTTGGAACCTAAACTTACAGAGTCCGGAAGACCAAGTTTGTTAATACAGTGGCTCAGAAATATAGGTCCCGTGGAGGAAAAAAAATGCCCTATGCGGTACAGCCCCTTGTCCAACCACCACTTAAATGCTAAGATGTCTAACCCTGGAGGAAAGTCTGGGTTGTGGAAAATATGCGCTAAGGGATTCATTGGTGAGATTAGCTCGTGGCGACTCCGAAGGGAGTCCCAGAGGGCGAACGAGTGGGACAGCGTCGGGGATAGAAATGGGGTCTCTTTTTTGGATGGATCCATAGGAGGAAATCTATTGTATAATTAAGGACTGCCTGTCTCTCTATCTGGATCCAGTCTGGCTTCTCATGCTTAGTATAGACCGTGGAAAGTTTTGCTAGTCTTGCTGCTTGGTAATATTTATGTAGAACTGGGAGTCCCAGGCCTCAAAGGGAAATCTTTTGAATGCGGCACAGATGGAAATGACAGCACTCAGGGTATTTAACCATTCTCTACTCAATGTATTATAAGGAGAAGGACTGCGCTAACCCTAATGGCCACTAAACCCCTTTTTTAAACAGCTGCAGCAATAAAGTGTGATTTCTACACCCAAAAGCATAAAGAAATGAAAAAAAGCTGCGCTCGTGTAAAGGAATTGAGTGAAAATAACAAAATGTGAGCATACAAAATATCCAAACATGCAAATATCAAACAATGATGAAGTGAATAAACTCATATAACTCGAGTCATATATAAGTCCATATAAAGTGAATGTAACAGATCCAGTGCAGAAGGTGACAAATAAAAAGAAAAATCCTTGATCGGATCTTCCACACGGGTAAGCCGGCATACACCACAGTGCCCAACGGTGAGACAAACCTCCACCACGGATAGTTGTACCCTTACCAGATCGCTTGGACCTCTTATTATAGGAGGTCTGAGACGCTTGTGTGGATCAGGGCCTCCACAGGGCCGTATCAATCCGTTGTCTGTGGGGCGCCCGCTCTGTTCCGTTGGGTCAGATCTTCTCCTATCCCTCGTGGGGGTGTTTAAAACCACTTCCTTGGGTGTGTACTAGGTAGAAAGTACTGCACAACCACAGGACCAAGCAGTTTACTCCACTCCAGGGGAGCCACGGTACCCAAAAAGAAGGGATGGACTAGATAGTGTAATATCGTTTACACAAATTGATTTATTTAAAAAAATATATAAAACTCACATGAATCCGGATAGATAACAGCTGTATAATAGTAAAAACACTCAGCGGTGGTAATGAGACAGCACTCCGCGGATATTTTGTATGCTCACATTTTGTTATTTTCACTCAATTCCTTTACACGAGCGCAGCTTTTTTTCATTTCTTCATTCTCTACTCAAAACTGAAAAAAATAGATATACTTTAACTACCTTACCCTCTTCATGACTATACCGTTTTTGTGATACGGCACCGCCTTACTTTAACTGACAATTGCGCGGTCGTGCGACGATGTACCCACATTAGCTTTCTTTTGGTGGCATTTTTATTTTTTGCACTACAAAAGAGCGACAATTTTGAAAAAAAAAAAAAAACAACAATATTTTTACTTTCTGCTATAAAACACACCCAATAAAAAAATGTAAAAAATCTAATTTCTTCATCAATGTAGGCCAATATGTCTTTTGCTACATATTTTTGATAAAAAAAAAAAAACAATAAGAGTATATTACTTGGTTCAGACAAATCAGACACCTAACTGACACTTTTGACACTTTTTTGGGGACCAGTGCCATTATTACAGTGATCTGTGCTAAAAATATGCACTGTTACTGTACTAATGACACTGGTAGGGAAGGGATTAACACGAGGGGCAATCAAAGGGTTCAGTGTGTCCCTAGGGGATACTTTCTAACTGTGTGGGGGATGGACTGACTGGAGGAACACAGAGATCCGTGTTCCTGCTTAGCAGGAACAGAAGATATCTGTGTCTTCCCCTGTCAGAACAGGGATCTGCCTTGTTTACATAGGCAGATCGCCATTCTGCCTCTCTGGGGAATGATCGCTGATTGGCTCCACCTTTGTCAAATGGGAACCCACGGTATCTATGGCACGAAATGACGTACAGGTGTGTCATTTCACCCAAAAGAGCTGCCCTGCCACAGTATATATGCGGTAGGGGGTACTTAAGTGCTTAAGGTTCTATGGGGCACTGTACATATCATAAACTTGTCCCTATATTCAATTTTGTTGTTCTGTTCCCAATTCACAAGGAGACCCTTATATTTGTCATACCATTCACCTGCTGGATTATCTGCATGGCAGCCCAGTATGCCCAAAGCAAGTACTAACTGAGACAAACATTGCTTTGGATGAGCAGCACTGTGATTGGTACACATTGAAAAAGGAAGCAACTGTACTCTGCAATACTATTCTATAAGAATCTGTATCTAAACGTATATTTCCTCCTATTGGCTGCTGAATATAATGGTCAAGCACAAGGGAGGCTTAAACACACAAGACCATTGGAGACCTGATAAATGTCAGAATGTGACATATAGGGTTGTCCCGATACTGATACTAGTATCGGTACCGATACCAAGCATTTGCACGAGTACTTGTACTTGTGCAAATGCTCCCGATGCTTCATCCGATACTTGGACACTCTAGGATGACCGGAGGAGGGGGGCTTAGTAGCACAGAGGAGGACAGAGAGGGGAGGATACAGGGACACTCAGGGATGATCGGTGCGGTGGTGGGGGAAATTACAATCAGCGATCTCCCCTCTGCGGCATTTAGCTACTTTATTGAAAGCTGCACAGGGAGAGTGTCTCTATATCCTCCTCTGCTACTCCGGGCCCCCCCACCTCCTCCGGTTCCTGAGTTAGCTTCCGAGTTCTCCAGCCCCCCCTCCGGTCCCGATCTGTCCTCCTCCGCCACCCCCCTCCTCCGGTCCCAATCTGCCCTCCTCCGGTCCCCCTCCCCTCCGATCCCACCTGTCCTCCTCTGGTTCTCCCTTTGTCCTGGGATTGTTCAGCATGGAGAGCGGAGGAAAGAGCCGGTAAATCTGTAATTTACCGTCTCTTTCCTTTTCTGAATGAACAGAGTCAGTGACTCTGTCCATTCATAACTGAGCATTGTAAACTGTGTGTTACAATGTCTCAGTTTATGAATGGAGAGGAGCCACTGTCTTAAAAAAGTGGTATCGGGACAACCCTAGTGACATACATGGAGACAAAGTGATCTAAATATTTGGTTCGGTGCACAAAACCAATATCTCTGTAGTGATCAATACAAAAGAATGTGTGTGAAAAAATAAGGTTAACTCAAATTAAACCATAATAAACAATGTGCAACAAATACATTGTAAAATAGCAGTTCTGTAACATATAATTCTCTTATGCATAACAAAGAAGTAAACTTCAAAAATAAATATTTAAAAGTTCAAATGTGAAATCTTGAAAATGATAAAGGCCCACATGTAAGAATCCCAAACCCCCTCACAGACAAATGTGCCAGTGTCCTTACCGACTTGCCTTATGCAAAGCAAGCACCTCAAAGTAATAATGGGTAGGGGAAAGAACAAAAGACCATAAAGTAGTATGCTAAAATCACATGATTTATTTAAAAGTAAATATACTCACAAAAGTTAGAGTAACACAGGCAAAACACAACACACCAGGAATCAACAGCAGATGTACAGTGGGTACCGAAAGTATTCAGACCCCCTTAATTTTTTCACTCTTTGTTTTATTGCAACCATTTGCTAAAATCATTTAAGTTCATTTTTCCCCCCTCATTAATGTACACACAGCACCCCATATTGACAGAAAAACACAGAATTGTTGACATTTTTGCAGATTTATTAAAAAAGAAAAACTGAAATATCACATGGTCCTAAGTATTCAGACCCTTTGCTCAGTATTTAGTAGAAGCACCCTTTTGATCTAATACAGCCATGAGTCTTTTTAAGAAAGATGCAGCAAGTTTTTCACGCCAGGATTTGGGGATCCTCTGCCATTCCTCCTTGCAGATCCTCTTCAGTCCTGTCAGGTTGGATGGTAAATGTTGGTGGACAGCCATTTTTAGGTCTCTCCAGAGATGCTCAATTGGGTTTAAGTCAGGGCCCTGGCTGGGCCATTCAAGAACAGTCACAGAGTTGTTGTGAAGCCACTCCTTTGTTATTTTAGCTGTGTGCTTAGGGTCATTGTCTTGTTGGAAGGTAAACCTTCGGCCCAGTCTGAGGTCCTGGGCACTCTGGAGAAGGTTTTCGTCCAGGATATCCCTGTACTTGGCCGCATTCATCTTTCCCTCGATTGCAACCAGTCGTCCTGTCCCTGCAGTTGAAAAACACCCCCGCAGCATGATGCTGCCACCACCATGCTTCACTGTTGGGACTGTATTGGACAGGTGATGAGCAGTGTCTGGTTTTCTCCACACATACCGCTTAGAATTAAGGCCAAAAAGTTCTATCTCGGTCTCATCAGACCAGAGAATCCTATTTCTCACCATCTTGGAGTCCTTCAGGTGTTTTTTTAGCAAACTCAATGCGGGCTTTCATGTTTCTTGCACTGAGGAGAGGCTTCTGTCGGGCCACTCTGCCATAGACAACAAAAAAGTATTTGTTGCGCTGTAAACATATAAGTACAAAAAAACATTCAGTGCAAGGGGTTCAAGTGAAGAACCCAAAATAATGTGCAAAACAATTATAAAGTGCAAAATATGTGCAAAAGTGCATAATGTAAATTTAGCAGCTTTCAGCCATGAGCCATGCAGTAGTCACTTCATATATGAAGACAATAGTCCCAGGTATCACCATAGGGAAGGGAGGGGGTGATAACACAGTACGTGAAGAATGGGGGCACCCAGAATCCACTGAAATTCCTTCTTGTTCTCCACCACCACCAGCCAAGTAGACACCTCCAGTGATAAGGGGGTAAGTAGAGACTCTTACCAGAGTTTGCGACCCACTATCGCTAGTAAGGGTCAGAAAACGCTAGCAGACATAACCCTCTGCAGGGTATAACTGATGGTAGGTAAATCCCTCTAAGTCAGCAAGGCTCTGTATCCGGTGAGGTAGCACAGCTCAGCAGTGTTCAACGAACCTCCATATTAGACAAGCGACCATAATCCCAGACAGACTCCCCTGGTGTATGCCATATAAAACATGAAGGCCATATAGTGTAATACCGTAAGGAGATTTTTATTCAATCAAGATAAAACAAGGTACTCACAAACTCCAGATAAAATGCGCACATGAACAAGATAAAACAGCCGGCAAACTCCTGAAGACCCGTACTCGCGGGATCACATAAGGCGTGGTGACGTAAGCACGTAACCTCCGCCCTACATGTTTCGTCACAAATGACATCTTCCTGGGGCACAGGCAACATCTCACATCACACCTATAAGTACTTCCTGGTTGCGATCCACACCTCGCTCTGAAAGCCGCATAAATAAACCTGTATGCCCAAGCCTCATTCTTACATGAAGCACAGGACCCACAGCGATAGACCAATAGCAGTCGCCGTAAGTGAATATGGAGACAGCCCAGAGCGGGGGGAGTATTAACAACCAGGATCAATACATATACTAAAATTAACCAACAAAAACAAACATATTAAAATTAAAAATTAAAAATTGGTGTATGACCACCTTAACTACTTCCCAAATCATATTCCAAGACATGTCATGAGGCTACATCAACATATAATAGAAATTAAAAAAAAAACATTGTTATATGGAGCCAATAGGGTCCGCAGCAACCACTAGTTAATATAGGCCGCTACTGTCAGTACATAGCCAGCTTGGGACAGAGGGAAAATTCAACACCATGAATAGAAATTTCATAAAAAATTATACATAAAAAATTATACATAAACATTTTTTTCTTATAGAAACCAAAATAGACAAATAAAATAAATAAGGACGTATATAATAGAAAATAACATATTGAGATAATAACAGATCGTAGTACCCATTATTGCATTGCCCTAGGCCCTCTAATGCAAAAAAAGGGAAGGAACCCAATCAATTCATAAAAGAACAGCTGAAGGACTCACAGAACCGGGATATATCACTCTGGATCTAAATCTAATATACCCATAAATAATAAGTATATATATACATATCCAATATAACTGAAAACTGGACATGACCCACCTCCACCCAAGTGTTCCTAACCTCCAGAACATTAGAATATCCACATAATTAAGGGCATGTTGAAAAGATAATTCTTAAAAGCACCAAGAAAAGCTGATAGGTAGTCAAACCTTAAGAGGTATTTATACATTTGTTTATCTCTACATCGGCATTCAATCCTTTAGGTCTCAAACATTGCATTTTAAAGATCCAGCTCATTTAGAGTTTAGAAATTTCCCTCCTCCTTACTCCACCCCTCCAGTGCAGTTTTAGCACATCAATACCCAAAAAGGAAGTTCCTTTTGGGTTCTTCTCATGTTTATCACGAGAGGGGGTGGTTTTTAAAACCTCTCTTGATGTTAGCAATATGCTCCTTGAGCCTCACCTGTAGGGGTCTTATAGTCCTACCCACATAGTGAAGCCCACAGGGGCATGTGATAAGGTACACCACATTAATGGTGTTGCAAGAAATGAAGGACCTGATGGAAAAATTTTGGGAGGTAATATTAGATACAAAAGACTCAGTCTTTCTGGTTCGTATCTCGTTGATCTGACAGTCTGTGCATCTCCCACACTTATGGAAACCAATAAGGTTTCCAAAAAAGACGCGTTTATTGACAGGAGGGTCACAAACCCCTGGGGCTAATCTGTCTCTAAGGGAGGGAACACCCCTAAAGACTACCCTAGGTTTTTCAGGCAGTATATTATATAGCACAGGATCATTCCTAATGATGTGCCAATGCTTATATACTAGTTTTTTAACCTGATGGTGTTGTACTGAAAAGCCTGTAATGAAGGGAGTGGCAAAGTTGTCCATTTGGTCATTTCTTGATATAGGTCTCTCTTTTAAGAGTGTTTCCCTATCCAATGATTCCACTATGGACACTGTTTGATCAAGAACATCTAGTTCATACCCTTTATCAAGGAATCTAGTTGTCAGTACTTTAACTTGTTCAGCAAACACCTCAGATTTACTGCAATTTCGTCTCAATCTCAAAGATTGGCTTTTAGGTACCGCATCAAGCCAGGCCCTATGATGGCAGCTGTCTCTTGAGATGTATGAATTCCTGTCAATAGTTTTAAAATGGGTAGCTGTTTGTATTTGACCATCCTCTACCCATAATTTCAAGTCCAGGAAATTAATGGTCTCGAGACTGGCCTCATATTTGAGTTCGATGCCTCTCTCATTGGCATTAAGCTTAAGCATGAAGACTTCAATGATTCACGTGGGCCATCCCACTGGAGGAGGACGTCGTCTATATACCTTACCCACATGACCAATTGAGGTCTCTCGTGGGCATAGACGACATCCTCCTCCCACTTCCCCATGAAGAGGTTGGCCAAGCTGGGGGCAAATTTAGCCCCCATGGCCACACCTCTATGTTGCAAAAAGAATTTACCTCCAAACCAAAAAAAATTGTGTGTCGTAGCGTACACAAGCACATCCATAATGAATCTTCTCTGCACAACTGGGAGAGCAGAGTCCCTGTTAAGAAAAGATTCAACCGCAGCAATTCCCCAATGATGGGGGATATTTGAATACAGAGAAGTAACGTCTGCCGTCACCAGCCAGACCCCCTCTCTGTAACAACAACCCCTAAGTAAGTTGATCACATGCCTACTGTCCTTAATATAGGCAGGTAGCGACTTAAGCAGGGGTTGCAGAAAACCATCTATATACTTTTCTATGCGGGACGTGATGGAATTTATCCCGCTAATAATCGGGCGACCTGGTAGGTGGACCGGGTCCTTGTGCAATTTTGGTAAATAGTATATGATGGGAATCCTGGAAACGGCGGGAATCAGAAATTGTTTTTCTTTTTTATTAATAACACCTCTTCTAAATCCTTCATCCACCAATTTTACCAATTCCTTTTTGTATTTACCTCTGGGGTCGGTCATAAGAGGGGCATATGTGTCCCTATCATTAACAATTTTCCCCAGCTCCTGGAGGTAATCAGCCTTATTAAGGATCACTATACCACTATACCACTATACTAGATTTTTATTCTGGCATAATTGATCTAGGCCATTCTGCAAAGATTTACTTAGTTTAGCTTGCTTTAATTTCATTTGCTTCAAACCTCTAATCATTACATCCCTAAAGACCTTAAGGGAAGGAGCTAATCCTCCTGGAGGGTTGAATAAAGAGGCGTTAGTCAGAGTGGTATGTTGAATTCCACTCGAAGTTAAAACACCAGGTCTACTAGGGTTTGACAAAATATACATTTTAACATTAAGTTTCCTTGTAAACTTGTGGATATCCATATATGTATGGAATTTATTTAATTGTTTGGGAGGTGCAAATTTCAAACCCTTATCCAGGATTGAAATTTCATCTGGGGTTAAGTCTATCCCACTAAGATTAAAAACACCCTCCCCCCTTATTCCCTTTTTCTTTTGTTGTTTCGATTTCCTCCCCCCTCTAGTTCCTCTCTACTTTCTGGGGGTTCTGCTATGTTTTGATGTGGTCTGGGAAAACCCCAATGATGGGTATTCTCCCAATTATTTCGGGATTCATGCCTAAAAGGGCCTTGATGTTGATATGGGGGGATCCGATATTCATCTTCTTCCCTCCTATTTTCCCTAGGGGTTGGATACCCACCATAGTCTCGCCCATACTCATAGCGGGAGTAGTCCTCCTCCACCCTCGAGGGGTAGAATCGATTATTAGTGGGTATCGAATATTGCATGGATTGGGGCCTATCCCAACCTCTATTTGGGGAATTATAATACTCATAGTCCACGTTTGATTTCCTATTAGGTTGACCATAAGCATATCTCCTCCTAGGAGATTGATAGGGGGGATTTCTGGGGGGAGGGGGACCAGAAATCCTAGGAGGCCCCTGTCCTCTCCCCGGTGAACGATAAGATACTCTCCTCTGCACTCCCTGAGGGCGTCCAGTATTTCCACTATTCCCCTGTTGGTTCTGAATTTTTTTACCTCCTTGATTCGGTGGATTTTTTACTTCTTTCTCTACATCCATATTCCTCTCATCCTCGACCAGCTTTTTCTGCCAGTCAAAGACTAAGCCTACTTTGTAATCTTCAACATCCCTATTAAATTTCTTTCTTTTTTTATTTTTCTGTTCACATTCCTCTTTCTCTAGTAATTTTCTAAGGTTCTCCGATCTAGTTTTATACTCATCTTTGTCAACATACGGTAGGAGTTGTTCTTTGATAGATCTAATCTCCCCATCCAACATTGACAGTTTATTGTTTTTCCTACCAATCAGGAACCTCAGGAAATTAACACCTGCTTCATTGAAATATTTGTACCACTCATCTAGTTCCAAATCTCCCTTTTGTGGGCATACATCCCATCTGAGGCTCCTAGGGACCATCGCATCAGCAACATATTGCTCCAAAAATGCAAAGTCCCATAAGGTGTGAACTTCGGAGACAGTGAGGTTTTTAAGTCTCATAAAAAGACCACTCAAATCACTCTCTCTTTCATTATATACTTGGAACACTCCTTCTGTTTGAATAGTCCTTTTAGAATGATACTCAAATATATCCATATCTGGTGTTCCTTGGGGATATTAGATAGAAAAATATATATGGAGGCAAATTGACAATTTAGATACAATAAGTCTCAATAACGGATATTACTTCTAAGCGGCAGGTAAAAAATATTGACAACAAACCATTCAAATAGAAAAGAATATACCGCGCTCAGAATTTAGGAAAGCTGCAACAAAAATAGTGCGATATTCCACCATAAACATAAACAACATAAAAGTATTTGTTGCGCTGTAAACATATAAGTACAAAAAAATTCAGTGCAAGGGGTTCAAGTGAAGAACCCAAAATAATGTGCAAAACAACTATAAAGTGCAAAATATGTGCAAAAGTGCATAATGTAAATTTAGCAGCTTCAGCCATGAGCCATGCAGGAGTCACTTCATATATGAAGACAATAGTCCCAGGTATCACCATAGGGAAGGGAGGGGGTGATAACACAGTAAGTGAAGAATGGGGGCACCCAGAATCCACTGAAATTCCTTCTTGTTCTCCACCACCACCAGCCAAGTAGACACCTCCAGTGATAAGGGGGTAAGTAGAGACTCTTACCAGAGTTTGCGACCCACTATCGCTAGTAAGGGTCAGAAAATGCTAGCAGACATAACCCTCTGCAAGATATAACTGATGGTAAGTCAGCAAGGCTCTGTATCCGGTGAGGTAGCACATCTCAGCAGTGTTCAACGAACCTCCGTATTAGACAAGCGACCATAATCCCAGACAGACGTATGCCATATAAAACATGAAGGCCATATAGTGTAATACCGTAAGGAGATTTTTATTCAATCAAGATAAAACAAGGTACTCACAAACTCCAGATAAAATGCGCGCATGAACAAGATAAAACAGCCGGCAAACTCCTGAAGACCCGTACTCGCGGGATCACATTCTGCCATAGAGCCCTGACTGGTGGAGTGCTGCAGTGATGGTTGACTTTCTACAACTTTCTCCCATCTCCTGACTGCATCTCTGGAGCTCAGCCACAGTGATCTTTGGGTTCTCCTTTACCTCTCTCACCATGGCTCTTCTCCCCCGATAGCTCAATTTGGCTGGACGGCCAGCTCTAGAAAGGGTTCTGGTCGTCCCAAACGTCTTCCATTTAAGGATTATGGAGGCCACTGTGCTCTTAGGAACCCTAAGTGCAGCAGAATTTTTTTGTAACCTTGGCCAGATCTGTGCCTTGCCACAATTCTGTCTCTGAGCTCTTCAGGCAGTTCCTTTGACCTCATGATTTTCATTTGCTCTGAGTGAATCCCAAGGATTCTCGTGTCACCGGAGGTATTAGGAATTTACCTTCTGCAAACCCTGCTGGTCTTGGGAAAGATCTCGACCGGCAGGTCGGTTTAAC
>BLSH010124890.1:339647-356106 GCA_018402905.1 Glandirana rugosa
TGTCTATCGTCTTTAATCTCTAAAGTGTATGGCGACGAAACTCAACGTCTAGTTCGAGACGTATCTTGTTGCGGTATGTGAAATCTCTAATTTCTGCTATCTGTCCTCAGAGCAACAGCACAGACAGCAGTAGTAAAGTAATCTATCTCAGGATGCAGGATCAGGTCTTAAAATGGCTAAAATCTGTCCCTCACGCCGTCAGCTACCTTTCCCTATACTAACCCAAGGAGCATGTGACTGCAGCACTGTGACTCCAGCTTATAAAGAGGCTGGGTCACATGATGCACCGGCCAATCACAGCCATGCCATTAGTAGGCATGGCTGTGATGGCTTCTAAGGGCAAACCAGTGAAACGCTTGTTGATTGGCTGCCCTGCAGCTTCTCAACACGTGGAGTAAAATAGCAGAACCCCGGACCGAACCCGAACGATTTTTGAAATGTCCGGGTCCGGGTCCGTGCCACGGACACCCTAAAGTTCGGTACGGACCCGAACGTTACAGTCCGGGTTCGCTCAACACTAGTGCAGATATAAAATATATATTTTTCCAAAGGTCTTTCAATGTATTTCTATGCTGTCAAGGTACCAGGGGTTTGCAATCGCCGGGCAGCTATTCATCAGGTTTGTTTAAACAACTACGAAGAGTCAGATATGCAGATTCAATGCTTCCCCATCAGACGAGGCAGGCCATGTAAAACATCAAATAAAACACATAGCATAACTCAGTTTTTCATGACACAATGCAGGCTGGTTAAGATAGATTAAACAACAGAATAAGTGGTCAGACCTGCCTGGGGGAAAAAATATTGGAGAGATGACCGTAACCGGTCCTCCTTAGGGGCGATACCACTCACAGCAAATATGCATGGGGCTCCATGGCACCACATGAGGACTATGTCAACAAACAATGCAAAACAGCAGACACTCAAGACCAGGGTGTCGCACAGAGCCATAGGCAGGGAGCCACTGGGAATGAGCCCAACCAAAAGGAAAAAATATTAATAATAATTGATTGAAAAAATGCAATACAAAATGTATTGAATTTGAGTAAAAATGCAAGAATTCACCACATAAAATAAATGAATGAGACAAGACAACCATCCCACCACCAACATGACAACGTTGTCAGATTAAAGATAGATGTCTTTCTCTCACATTTGTTGGTGCCTCCCGACTGGCACTGGCATTACTAGCGTGTGTGGTTTTCACTGAATGTGTGTCTCCGTGGCGTGCGTTCCACCATCCAGGAAGTCAGAACCACAACGCAACAGGAACAGGAAATGACATCAGACAAAGGCGCGGCTTCTATGCATTTCATGTTCTAGTGTGAACACGTCATCAGGAAGCACCTGGATGAAGATCCAGATTGATGACCAAGAGGTGCATCAAGTAAGAGTAGTAATGACTCATGGCCCAGACAGCTCCTCAGTTCCCATTGTTCTGGGCATGAATGTGTTAAAGGATTTGGATTTGCCCCATTCGCTGGCCAAGTTTAAACATGGCAGATGGCGGGCAAAGGGCTGTGGTCTATGAGCAGTATGGCTCAACATCATTCAAGCATGTGAAGCGCAACATAGGGCAGCCAGAAAGCAGTCTGAGCAAGTTTGGGTTGTCCGTACACCTCCTTAACAAAAGTTACTCCTGGTGCCCCTCCAAAAGGTAGTCTGGTCCCTCTCCATAGGGGCCCACCAGAGACTGAAAGGGGTCCCCGTGATGATAGAATGCCACAAAGACCCAGTGGCACCCAGGGAATGGCAGGTTGCATGCACCTTGTCCAAGGTTCAAAAGGCAAAGACCTGGTGCAATTCATCAACCTGGGGACCACCCCAATTACACTCCCCGACCATGCCCCTTTGGCAGACCAGTACATAATACCCAGTCACTGCATCTCAGAAGCACAACATAGAGGCCGCATGTGCCCCACATCAAACAGCCATAGCCTTGTTGGATGAGTGCCAATACAGCTGGAACAATTGGACTTTCCTTGCCAGGACTTTTTCCTGCTACAGCAAACTGCAGCAAACAATGTTACACCAACGCCTAAAGAAGCAACTTTTTTGGTCATTGATGACGTTGGGGCAGGCCAAGTACCTTTCTACTGATGTGAATCCACTCGCGCCTGTCAATAGTGTAATAAATGATGACATTTGAATTCTAAGTAGTGAAAAATATGTAAATAAAATAATTAGAAGAAATAAATGCAGTTGCTGTTTCCAAACCCTCAGGTTATATTAATATAAATATGCAAGGATGTTCCTTGGTGCAGATAAACGTCGCTTGCTAATTACATATATATGTGTGTACACAACCAACGTGTAAACATATCACATAAATCTATCACAGTTTCAAAAACAATATCTGCAACAAATATAATGAAGTGAAAATCAAAATTAGTGATAAAGATGTGCCAGAAAGTCCCAAAAAATCCTTATGAATCCAATGTGTTGATATAATCCTGCACATATCATGACTCTGATCAATAAAAACAAATAAAGAAACCACCACGTGTGATATGTGAGGTAATGATCCACACTTACCAGATGGCATTACCCCCATTGCCTTATAGCAAGAAGGATCAAAAAGAGCTTTATGGGTCTCCAAGACCTCCAAGACCTGGTATCCTCAAAATTCTCAGACATCTTCCTACCTGTGCTCCAAGGGCTCCAATGCGAGATGTCACCAGCAACAAAAATGTAAAGGAACAAAGAACAGGCTCCTGCACTATGCAGCAGAAATGAAGATCTCCTATAGCCCTGCAACCTCAACAAGAAGGTGATTACTTGCAGCCTGATTCCTGGAGGAAGCTGTTGCACGTCGCTCTTTGCGATCCAACTGCTGGCAACTCCCTGCAAAGTATTCTGATTATGTGGTTTGAACTTTTTCCTTTTGTGCCTTGATCATGTTCATTGTGTTGTCTCTGTTATTTGCTGTGTTGCTATGCTGAGGATAGCATCTGTCAAAGAGGGTGGGAGCGTAGGCAAACACAGTTTGTTGTCTCCACTGTGCTCAACCCAGAGGCAGTGCAGAGGTAGAGGAAGTCAAGAGGAAGATGGTTCCTCTATGGTTTCCTCGGTCACTGGGGCAGCAATCCAATTAGATGCTGGCTGCCCATGTGACTCTGGCAGTTATCTTGGGTGTGGCAGAGTCTATTTAATATCCTGGCCCCCGGCTTTGGAGTGCATTCACGTGTGGGTAGTGTAGGGACAGGTCACCTGTCAGTCAGGAATAGTATAAATGGCAGGGAAAGGTTCCAAATGAGTAGGGAAAGCTGAAAGTTCCACAATTTCCTTGAACATCTTCCTGCTTAGGCTCAGAATGGCTAGGATGCATTCCACCCTCTAAACAGACACTGTCAGTCGGTTGATACCTGCTCTGCTGCATCCCTGAGTATTCCAGGTTTGGCCTCCTCCCGCCAGGTTTGTTATGAACTGTTTTGCCTTTATTTCAACATAAGTGGCACTATTTGCACCTGAACTGTGTGTGTGTTATTGCCGCCGCACCACACTGCTCCTACCCACAGGCCAGTTTCTGTCAAACTGTTATTAGTTTAACTGTTATGCACATGAAACAACAGTGTAAAATTGAAAAAGAGTACAGACAGGAGATTTATTACATGAATGATAATAAATGGTATTCCACAGATCGGCCCTGAACCTCCTCTTCTGAGGTCTATCACCAACACTCTAAACTCCTCCTCTTCTCCATGTGCCACCATAGAAAGATGCTTCCCATGGGAGCGCACCTGCGGGCTTGCTCCCCAGTTGGGTTCTGTCCAACCAAAGACACATATAGTGTGGCTCGGGCCAGTCCAATGCGCCCTCCTCACAAGATTTGATTGACAGCAGCAGGAGCCATGGCTCCCTCTGCTCTCACTGAGTCCTGTGAGGAGAGAGAGACCAGCGCTACTGCGGACTGACACAGCACTGGATCAAGAGAGGGCTCAGGTAAGTATAAGGGGAATGAGGGGACGATACAACATTTGGGATGTTTTTATCTAAATGCAGGGAATGCATTAAGGTAAAAATGTTGTGCCTTTAGAACCATTTTAATACAAGAATTAAAATTGTTCAGTAGCAGTACAGTTATGCCCTGCTTTTTGCCACCCCCCCCCCTTATTGTCAGTGACAAGGAATACAGGCAGTTATTTCATTATAGGTATCAAAAGGCTGTAGATAATACAGTAGTGTAAACTTTGCCAACAGCAGGACATTTTTAATGAGCAAGGTTAGGCCCAAATTTACTAGGCCATTTTTTGTGATACAGCACTGCGTTACTTTTACTGATAATTGCGTGGTCATGTGACACTGTACGCAAATAAAATGTATGTAATTTTTTCCCACAAAAAGAGCTTTCTTTTAGTGGTATTTGATCACCACTGCGTTTTTTATTTTTTGCATTATAAACCAAAGAATTACTGACAATTTTGAAAAGAAAACAATATTTTTTACTTTCTGCTATAAAACATATCCATTAAGCCAATTTAAAAAATCACGTTTCTTCATAAATTTAGGCCAATGTGTATTCTGCTACATACAGTATTTTTAGTAAAAAATCCCAATAATGTATACTAATTGGTTTACACAAACGTTATAGCGTCTACAAACTATGGGATATTTTTATGGATTTTTTTTGTGTCACTAGTGATAGCATTGTAATAGCGTCACTAATAATGGACTGTGATATTGTGGTGGACATTCTGACACTAACTCTTTCGACACTGCGGGAATCAGTGACACTAATAGAGTGATCAGCGCTAGAAATATGTCACTGTACTAATGACACTGGCTGAGAAGGGGTTAAACATCTATGGGGATCAAGGGTTAATAGAGAAGTAAAGGATTTTTTTCCCCCAATTATATTTACCTAGGGGATGCAGCATCGGTCCAATGCTGCATCTGTCCTCCGGCGCCTCTGCACTGATAACCAAGCCATTGAATACTGCCAATCACTCAGTTTTCAGAGCTCCGTGAGCAGAGAGCTGTAGACTGTCACTCACAATTCTCTGCTCTTCTCCCTCCATGCTCGCTGGAGCAGCGAGCTGTGGAGGGCACGGAGCGGCCGTCTCAGGCTCTCAGCGGCTAGCTAAGCGGCTGAGACGGGTGTCAGTCCAGGCACCTGGCGGATCCAGACTCCGTGGTCAGGATGACACAGTACCTCAACTGATATTGGTGACGTCAGCAGAGAGCAGGCTTCAGTCCACTCCCTGCTGAAAATGGGTCACAGTAGTGCAAAACAGATTGCACTCGTGTGATCCATAGGAGAAGTACAGCCAAATGAGCTGTGGCTGAACTTCTTTAACTGTGCGCCTAGCCAGTGTTCTTGTGTAATGTGTTGGGTGCTTTTACTAGGGTAAAAGATGGATTTTATTCCCTGCTTTACAGGAACACAAAATCCAGCCCTTCTTCCCTGTCAGAATGGACATCTGCCTTGTTTACATAGGCAGATATCTCCATTTTGTGTGTCTTACCGGTGATCGGCAGGTGTCGGCGGACATCCAGTGCCAAACACCTGCAGATTGGCTTCTGCCATTATTAATCACAGCAGGAGTGGCCCACCAGCAGCGCACGCGCACCCCTGCAGCTGGGAGTGCAGAATCCTATATATACATACACCATCCTGCACAGGAGAGCTGCCCTGTGCAGAAAATATTTTATGGGATGATCCTTACATAGTTACATAGTCAGCAAGGTTGAAAAAAAGAACATAAGGCCATCAAGTCCAACCTATGTGTGTGTTTTTTGTCAGTATTACATTGTATATCCCTCAATGTTGTGGTCCTTTAGGTGCGCATCTAATAGTTTTGTGAAATTATCTATACTCCCAGCAGAAACCACTGCTTGTGGAAGAGAATTCCACATCCTCACTGTAAAGAACCCTCTACGCAGTTTAAGGTTAAATCGCCTTTCTTCTATTTTTAGTGAATGGCCGCATGCCTTTGTGCACTCCCTTGCACTGAATAGTTTTGTCAATATTGTGGGGTCACCAGTACAGTATTTGTACATTGAAATCATATCCCCTCTCAAGCGTCTCTTATCCAGAGAGAATAAGTTCAGTGCTTGTATCTTTCCTCAAAGCTAAGGTCCTCCAATCCCTTAATTAGCTTTGTTGCCCTTCTCTGAACCCTTTCCAGTTCCAGGACATCCTTCCTGAGGACTGGTGCCCAGAAGTGGATGGCATACTCCAGGTGCGGCCTCACCAGAGACTTGTATAGTGGGAGAATTATTGATTTATCCCTGGAGTTGATCCCTTTCTTGATGCATGCCAACACTTAGTTAGCTGTGCTTGCAGCAGCTTGACATTTCATGCCTGTTCTCTACTAGGACCCCTAGGTCCTTTTCCATCCTAGATTCCCCTAGAGGCTCTCCCCCTAGTGAGTATTTTGCATTCATGCTCTTGGTACCCAAATGCATTATTTTACATTTTTCTACGTTAAACCTCATTTGCCCCTTGTCTGCCCACCCCATTAAGTTGTTCAGATCTTGTTGCAAGGTTTCCACATCCTGTGGAGAATTTATTGCCCTACTTAGCTTTATCATCCGCAAATATTGAGATTAAGCTGTTTATTCCATCCTCCAGATCGTTTATGAATAAATTGAACAGGATTGGTCCCAGGACAGAACCTTGGGGATTCCCACTTTCTACACAAAACCATTCCAAGTACTCCCCATTAATCACCACCTTCTGGACTCGCCCCTGTAACCAGTTTTCAATCCAGGTACTCACCCTTTGATACACGTTGAGAAATCTTAGTTTGTACAGTAAACGTTTGTGGGGAACTGTATCAAATGCTTTTGCAAAATCTAGATACACCACGTCTACAGCCCTTCCTTTATCTAGATGGAAGCTCACCTCCTCATAGAAGGTTAATAGATTGGTTTGGCGAGAATGATTATTCATGAAACTATGTTGATTACTGCTAATGATACTGTTCTCATTACAATAATCTTGTATATAATCCCTTATTATTCCCTCCAAGAGCTTGCAAATTATTGATGTTAAGCTAAGCGGTCTGTAGTTCCCAGGGATATATCTTGGTCCTTCTTTCTATTGGTGCTATGTTGGCTTTCCTCCAATCAGCTGGTATCATACCAGTCAGAAAACTGCTATTAAAGATTAGGTACAATGGTCTAGCTATAACTTGGCTGAGTTCCTTAAGGACCCTTGGGTGTAAGCCATCTGATCCCCGTGACTTATTAGTCCTGAATCGGTTAAAGGGAAGTCTTGCAGCAAAAAAAAAAAAGTTTGCTATCATTGGGATAGCAGCCAGAAGTCACTGCTGACCTCAAATCAACCACAAAATAAAATGAATGACTAAAAGGCCACATTCATAGGAAAAAAGGCAGCAAGCAGGTTACAGTATTTTCCTAACTGACCCTAAACTCTCCCTGTGTTATTTGTTAAATCTCCGTATGCTTTCTCTACATCAGTTCACTGACACTGTGGCTGCTATGTGTCCCACTTTTATAGCGAGGGGGCTGATTTACCCAAAGCCCCCTTTTGGTTCTTCCAAGCTTGCTGGTTCTTGTTCAAAGGTCATGCAGTGCATTACGGTAAAAAAAAAATCTCCAGGGCAAATCTGCACATACATTTACTGTTGCCTTGAATTTCAAACTCTCAGGACTTGCCTCAAACCAATAGTAGTAGCAAACTTTAATCTCATCCCTAAACTCTAGTTGCAAGAGCATACATTATTTACTGTTTCATTTATATCGTTGGCTGGAGCTGGTCTTTGAAGGGTTTGTTCTATAGTTGGAATCTAGGGGGATATAAAAGGCACAAATTAATGCAGTTCTGTTATTTATACATCATTATTTTTTTAATGCAAATACTGCAAATCCTTGAAGTTGACCTGTTACTATAGCCTCTTGTAGTCCCTTTGTACAATAGGATTGCAGTGTGAGGAAAACAACAGAGAGCCAATTGGTGTATGTGCTGATAAAAAGCATGCTGAATAGAAAGAGAGTGACAGAGAGATGATCTCATCACTGTGCTGCTTCTTCTTTCACTGTCCAGTCACAATCTAGGACAGGTCCAAAATAACCTGGGCACAGAGGTAATAGGTTGAATGATGCTGATTGTTTTATCTTTTAATGGGCTATTCTGTTTTTTTTTTTGGTTTTTTTTTGGCTGTAGTTTTGCTTTGAATTTGCACACTTGGTCTTTTTCTTTCAGTAGGTCATTACAGATATAGCTGTTAATTATGAATGTCAGTGCTTTCAGACATTTACAAATATATGCAAACGTGCCTAACATGATAGCCATGTTATTAGGATATATGTTTTCTCTATGTATTAATACTTAAAGCAAAAACAAGACTGTCTTTCATACTGCCATGTTGTGATTTTTTTCCGTATAAAACACAGCAGAGTACGCATTGTTTCTTCTTTTGTTAGTAATGGTAGGCATGCAACATAAAAGCGAATACAGGGTCAGGAGTGTAATATCCATGTTCAGTCTACCCATTAAACTCAAAAGCCATTTGGACTGAGACACCATTGTTGATCGGGTCTATAGCTGCCTCTCCTGCTGCTCCCTTTAAGATTTATTATGAAAAAGCCTGGCTGTATACACATCATGGGAAAACACTATTTATGGGGCAACATTTATTCTGATTAAAGTTACCCCTATAAATTTAACATTCAAAGGATTTACAGATGTGGACTTACTGTAGATGGAATAGTCACTATGGTAGTCAGCAGTCACAAAGGTGATCACTCTATTATGTTGATTTATTTATTTTGATGGTTTTTGACAGTTAACTGTTTAGCTGTGCATCCACAGATGATTTATTTTAAAAGTATGAATCTGAACTGCTCTGAATAATGTTCTGAAATAGAAGATAGCAGGGATTAATTTGTTTGAAAGATCTTATCAATATGTATGGTTGTCCATACAGTATATAGACCAAGTCACATATTCAGATAAAGTTGGCATAATATGCAATGCTTGCGATAATATGTTATCACCTTTCATTAACCACTTTCTACAGTATGTTAACTTGCATCTACTGTCTTCATGGCTCCTGTTAGAAATCACGGGCCCCTTACAGCCTACCTGACAGGGGCCCACCATCCGAAAACATCAAATGATATTTTTGCTAAAATGCCACAGCCACAATGCTATGCTTCGCAGCCATTGCAGAAATGATACCAACATTGAATAAGACCCATTCAAGTGAATAGTGATGGTTTGCAAATACCTCACAACCACGTGCAATGCTCCTTATCATGAAACATCCCCCTCTTTGCCCGCAGCCACTGGCAGTGGGAGAAGAGAGGAGGGAAGCTGGCAGCACTGCAGGGGGAGGGGGGCATACATGTGGCCCTAGACAACAGATTAAAGGGGGCGTAGGTCCAAGAACATATCCCCCTGCAGCGCAGCCCAGGGGGAGTAAGAGGAGGAGAAGCCAGCAGCACTGCAGCGGAATCTACAAGAAGCAATAATAAGGCAGTACAGCCAGCCCACCTTTCGGCAGGTGCCTGGACCCCCTTTGAACTGATGGGGCCCAGGCCCAGTATTGCCTTACCAGTGGTCCTGATTGTCTTTACAACAGTCACACAATCACCTACACGTTGTAGTTCTTAATTAGGCAGAACCCAATCAATTAATTACATTGTACATAGTTAGGATTCATGTACACCCTGCTTACATTTACTGTGGCCATGGGAAAATTCAAAATGGGGCAAAATCACGGGAAAATCAAGCTGAGATTTTGCCGTAGCTTTGCCATATTTCCATTTTCCCACGGCCGGAGGTCAAAACGTTCCTATCCTGAATGTGATTCTTCGTACATGGACACATAGGCTTTTAGGCTGGGTTGACATCTATGTGAATTGGATGTGGGTTTCCCCGCATCCAATTTGCATAGCAGGAGATTGTGACTGGCTCTCTATGGAGCTGGTTTACACATTTCTGCAGCGGCTCGGGCTGAAATCGGACCTGAAACAGTGAATGAAGACTCGCCCTACCCTTGCTGTGAGCCGCTGCATTCTCCAGTGTGAACCAAGCCTTATGAAGTTGAGTTTAGGAGCTTTGGCAAAAACACCAAAAGCTAGTGTATATGAAAGCTTATAGTCTATTTGATCTAGTTTATGATAATAATGTATCTGACACCATGCTAGTATCTTAGCATGTAGCTAGAGGCAGATCCAGACTGACCATAAGGCAGAACAGGCATTTGCTTGGTAGGCCGGGGCCGCCAGCTTTGTGGCCTATTGATAACCAGGCCACACAGCGGAAGGTAAGCAGCAACTGTGGCCTGAACAAGGTTAATATAGGCCATGGCTGCCACTCACCTACCGATGTGCGGCCATGCCTGTGTCTCCTCTGAGGTTGATGGCTGCATGGGTGGAGCTGTGTGTCTCTCTCACACACAGTTCAGCCTCAGAGTCAGCGCTGACAGTTCTGCTCTCCACTCTGACAAACTGCTCCTCCTGCCCCTCTACTCCTGCGTCTGCCCTGCCCACACTCACCAGCAGGGACGTAGATAAGGGGGGGTGTTGGGGTTTGATACCCCCCAGAGCATCAGTGTAGCTTTAAATTGTTGTGCCACGCTGCTGGGCTTAATTTGTTGCGCCGGCGGCCGACCGCACGCACTCATCGCTATTAAATACACTATATTAATTCTGCTACCTGCTATTACTCCACCTGACCACTTGGCACGCCAGCCCAGGCTATAGACTTGGGATAAGGGAGGTGAGTCTGGCTGGCAGTGCTCTCGTTTTGCTCTCTGCTCCGCCCCCAGGCTCTCCAGTCCAGAGTCAGACTCCAGAGACATGTCTGGACTTGTTGGCCAGCCACTAGAGCAGAAGCTTTCAGGATAGGATAGCAGCACAGAGAGCAGACTGGGAGGAAGTGTCTGGCACCTATCCTGCCCACCGACTGTCTGATCTGTTGCGTGGGGGAAGGAGTTGAGCCTGCCTGGGAGCTGCTGTTATCTGTCAGCTTGTCTGGAAGACCAGTGCCTCGCCCTTGTGGAACAGTGGAATCTAAATCTATTCTGGATCATCATCATCAATCATCTGAATTGCTGTTGTGCTGGCAGTTCCACCACCAGGTGTGTGTGTATGTGTATCTGTGTGTGTGTCTGTGTGTGTGTGTGTCTGTCTGTGTATCTGTGTGTCTGTCTGTGTGTCTTCAGTTGCAGTAATTTGCCTGCATGCTAACTTTAGCTGGTACATACTTGGTTGTGCAAAATGTATACATGTCAGAAAATGCCCCTTCTTCAGCATCATTAACAGCTTGAGTCCTGAAGTTGCTCTCTCTGCACCTTATATGTGTGGCATGGACCTCTATGAATGGGAAGAATGCTATATCAACTTTGCAGCTCTAAACATGGTATATAGTATTTTCATTTATAATGTACCAGAAAAGTGTGAGTGATTTATAGACAGACCCATCTTTTGTATAAAAGGTGGACAGAAGTAGTCTACACTACAGAGTGTAGTATAAGATTTGCATCAAAATTAAGTCCCTGCCACCAACTTTAAAAAATTGAAGGTAAACTGGTGTGTGTGTGTGTGTGTGTGTGTGTGTGTGTGTGTGTGTGTGTGTGTGTGTGTGTGTGTGTGTGTGTGTGTGTGTGTGTGTGTGTGTGTGTGTGTCTATGTTCTACTCTAGATCTGAACTTCAACCAAGGACCAAGTTCAGGGTGCAGACTTTTTTTTTTTTTTGCTCTTGCTGTCCAAAAATTAAACTCCAATATAATGCATAATGGATTCACTCTTTAACTCCAGAGTTTACAATATTTTGTGTATGCAAGGATTTTATAAAAGTCATCCTTTGAAGTATAAAGCTTTAATTCTAGTAGGTTTAACATCAGTGTCAAAATAAAAGTGGAGGCATCAGGTTTTCATAAGACCAACAGTGCGCATGCAAAGCTGTTTCATATTACTTGAAGGCAAATATTGGCACAAATAAATTAGGCCCTCTTTCCCCATGTGTGTGCAATCTTTGCACAGGCACACAACAGTGGTAACTTTCTGAGATGTACCCTTAGCTGTATGGGAGTGCTGTGCTGCTACATTTGAATGCTGTCCTGGAGATTATTAATCCCTATTTTAAATGATTTTACATTTGAGTCCTGATGAGGAAGTTGTTCACCCTTTCCAAGCAATGATAGGCCTACTGGTCTTAGCTTAAAGTGGTAGTAAACCACAAAAAAAAATCTTCTTCCTGAAAATTAATGGCATAGTATGCATTGCATACTAGCACATTATGAAAGACTTGAAAACGAAGCCCTCCAGTGGCTGCTGACAGAGCTATTATCTTCAACTGGTCTTCTTTTCGGGTTTTCGGGCCTGTGGGCATCTCAGAGCCCTGCCCCCAGACCTTTGAGAGCCCCGACCCTGGACCTCTGAGAGCGGGACGTGAGCTCAGCTAGGCAGGTAGATCTTTTTTCCCCACTTGTGGTGTGTTATGCTAAACCCTGGCAGTGGCAGTGTTGTATACCAATTGTATAGCTGTGCTTTGCTAAATGGTAGAATTTTAAAAACGGCTACTTGATCATCTCCTGTAGTACATTGTGTCCGCAGTCTCTGGTTATCTCCTGTAGTCCTGTCTGCAGTCTCTGGTTATCTCCTGTAATCTGTCCGCAGTCTCTGGTTATCTCCTGTAGTCCTGTCTGCAGTCTCTGGTTATCTCCTGTAATCTGTCTGCAGTTTCTGGTTATCTCCTGTAGTCTGTCCGCAGTCTCTGGTTATCTTCTGTAGTCTGTACGCAGTCTCTGGTTATCTCCTGTAGTCTGTCCACAGTCTCTGGTTATCTCCTGTAGTCTGTCCACAGTCTCTGGTTATCTCCTGTAGTCTGTCCGCAGTCTCTGGTTATCTCCTGTAGTATGTCCGCAGTCTCTGGTTATCTCCTGTAGTCCTGTCTGCAGTCCCTGGTTATCTCCTGTAGTCTGTCCACAGTCTCTGATTATCTCCTGTAGTCTGTCCGCAGTCTCTGGTTATCTCCTGTAGTCTGTCTGCAGTCTCTGGTTATCTCCTGTAGTCTGTCCACAGTCTCTGGTTATCTCCTGCAGTCTGTCCACAGTCTCTGGTTATCACCTGTAGTCCATCCACAGTCTCTGGTTACCTCCTGTAGTCTGTCCGCAGTCTCTGGTTATCTCCTGTAGTCCATCCGCAGTCTCTGGTTATCTCCTGTAGTCTGTCCACAGTCTCTGGTTATCTCCTGTAGTACAACCGCAGTCTCTGGTTATCTCCACTAGTCTGTCCGCAGTCTCTGGTTATCTCCTGTAGTCTGTCCACAGTCTCTGGTTATCTCCTGTAGTCCATCCGCAGTCTCTGGTTATCTGTCCACAGTCTCTGGTTATCTCCTGTAGTCTGTCCACAGTCTCTGGTTATCTCCTGTTGAACCCCCCCCCCAGAACAAAAAATTATCTACGGCCCTGCTCACCAGGGATGTGTGGGCAGGAAGTTTGAAGAAGAGAAAAGCTACAGACAGCCTGTGCCTGAGCCTCCATCCTGGGGTGATAAGCTCACCCTCTCTCCTGCCTCCCAGTGTATAAAACGAATTTAGGGAGTGCTCTGTCGACTCTGATGCAAGCGGGGGGGGGGGCTTTGGTGAGCAGAGGCCCCCTTACATCAGAGTTCCCCTTTACACCAGAGTCTACAGCATTCCCCCTTAAATCAGGGTTCTCATAACTCCACTTTACATCAGATCCCCCCCTTAACCAGTTCTCGACCACCCACCGCACATATACTGCGTCAAGGTGGTCAGATAGCGTGAACCGGCGTACCTGTATGTCGGTTTGTGTATGTGGTATAGCAGGCGCATGCGCTGGAGCTCACCACGGGTTCGGCGGACTTGATGTCCGCCGGCGACCCGCGATCGCCGTGTATAACGGCAGAATGGGGATCTGCCTATGTAAACAAGGCAGATCCCCATTCTGCTAGATGACATGTCAGAGATCTTCTGTTCCCAGTGATCGGGAACAGCGATCTCTGTGATGTCCCTGCCAGCCTATTCCCCCCCTAGAGTTAGAGCACACCCAGAAAACACAGTTAACCCCTTGATCGCCCCCTAGTGTTAACCCCTTCCCTGCCAGTGTCATGTATACATTGATCAGTGCATTTTTTAGCACTGATCAATGTAATAATGTCCCTGGTCCTCAAAAATCGCAGATCGCTGCCATTACCAGTAGAAACAATAAACAAAATAAAATAAAAGTCCCTAAATCTATGCCATAGTTTGTAGACGCAATGACTTTGCGCAAACCAATAAATATACGCCTATTGCGATTTTTTTTTTTTTTTACCAAAAATATGTAGAAGAATGCATAGTGGCTTAAACTGATGAATACATTTTTTTTATATATTTTTATATGTATTATAGCAGAAAGTAAAATAAAATATATTTTTTTTCAAAATTATCGCACTTTTTTGTTTATAGTGCAAAAAATAAAAACCGCAGAGGTGATCAAATACCAACAAACGAAAGCTCTATTTGTGGGACGTCAATTTTGTTTGGGTACAATGTCGCACAACTGAGCAATTGTCAGTTAAAGCGACAGAGTGCCGTATCACAAAAAATGGCCTGGTCATTAAGGGGGAAATCCTTCTGGTCCTTAAGTGGTTAAATAAGGGTTCCCCTTTACATTGAAGTCCACAGAGCAATTGTCAGTTAAAGTGACACAGTGCTGTATGGCAAAAAATGGCCTGGTCATTAAGGGGGAAATCCTTCCGGTCCTTAAGCGGTTAAATAAGGGTTCCCCTTTACATTGGAGTCCACAGATCTCCCTCTTAAAGTAAATGGTAATTCTGCAGACTTTAAGGGGGTCTGTGTGGACTCTGATGTAAGCGGGTCAGTGCAGACTTTGATGTTAGGGGGCTGTGCAGACTCTGATGTAAGGGGGGCTGTGCGGACTCTGATGCAAGGGGGGCCTGTGTGGGCTCTGATGTAAGGGGAGTCTGTGCAGACTCTCATGTAAGGGGGGCTGTGCAGACTCTGATGTAAGGGGGCTGTGCAGACTCTGATGTAAGGGATCTGTGTGGGCTCTGATGTAAGGGGGGTCTGTGTGGACTCTAATGTAAAGGGGGTCTATGCGGACTCTGATGTAAGGGGGCCTGTGCAGACTCTGATGTACGAGGGGCTGTGGGAACTCTGATGTAAGGGGGGCTGTGCAGACTCTGATGTAAGGGGAGCTGTCTGGACTCTGATGTAAGGGGAGTCTGTGCAGACCCTGATGTAAGGTGGACTGTGTGGACCCTGATGTAAAGGGGGGGCTATGTGGACTCTGATGTAAGGGGGACTGTGTGGACTCTGATTGATGTAAGGGGGGGCTGTGCGGACTCTGATGTAAGGGAACAGGGGGTGGGAGAAGCTGGAGATCTGCACAGTGAGCAGAAAGTAAAAGGGGGCACAGTGATTACAGAGAAAAGGAGGGCATGATTGCAGGGTCACTGTAATATAAAAGGGACTTTATATCACAGTGTCCCCTGCACATCATAGCATGGAGGACCGACACCAGCCACCCCCGCAAATGCCTGCCAACACCCCCATCCCCCCCGGGGCCCTGGAAAAATTGGCTGCTTGGTCTAAAATTCCTGGGTAGAGGCATGCTTTAATTATTTTAATGGTGATTATTTGAAGACAAACTTTCTGCATGGCATGCAATTTTTGACTTGTACAACATGCATTAGTCTATAAAAAATGAGGTATTGTGTATCAGTTGTGACATGTTTACAGGTTAGAGAAATGGCATATTATGTGATTTTGGGGCTTCCTGTTTTGTGTTTTTTCCTCTTTTTACAACCCTGAGAAGTTCAGGCTGGGTCAAGGTAAAATAAAGCAACTGAGGTCAAGTTGGTTCCTTTCCCCATTTACTATCCTGACAGCTCAGCTAAAAGAAGCATAATTAAAGTCTGGTCTGCTACATGCCATAAAAGCTTTTCTGTAAAATATGAGCACATCTAGACCTGATGCTGGTGCCTGAAGCAGGTGCAAAAGTACCTGGGTTATCTTTCATTGTAAAATACACATCTGTTTATCTTTTAGGTCCTCTGTATTACATTTCCTGATTTTTATCTCTTAGGAGTTCCTTCGGGGAAGAAAAAAGTGATTCTAGTAGTAGGTGGTCAGAGATGTATACATCTGCTTTCCTCTTCATTTGATTGACATGTGCTTTAGTGAGACCAGTGCATCGGATACGCTTCTGTGAGCTTCCAAGCATCTGAACAAGTGCTCCCCATTTAGCATGTGACAGGGAGAGTGCCGCAGGTGACGATCCGCAACAATTCAGGTAACATGGACTCTGCTTTTAGAAACACTTGGTCTAATTAGCTGCCACTTGACTTATCAACAGACCATTGTTGTCTCAGAGTAACATTAGAATGCTGCTACAATGTACTTGGCTGGCTGCTAGAGAGACAAAAAAAAGGATTATATCTCTTCAGATGGTTGACAAATTAAACACAAATGATGTATATTTGTTTTAGAAATGTATTTATAATGTTACAATAT
>BLSH010124890.1:357588-373486 GCA_018402905.1 Glandirana rugosa
CAGATCGCAGCCATTATTAGTAAAAAAATAAATAAATAAATAAAAACCCCAAAAATGAATTCTCATCATCCGTAAACGCGATCACTTTTGCGCAAACCAATCAATAAACGCCGATTGCGATTTTTTTTATCGCAAATATGAGGAAGAATATAAATCGGCCAAAAACGGTGAAAAAAAATGTTTTTTTATATTTTTTTTTTGGATTTGTATTTTAGCAAAAAGTAAGAAATTCGTTTTTTTTTTTGCAAAATTGTCGCTCTTCTTTTGTTTATAGCGGCGATCAGAAATGACGCAGAGGTGATCAAATACCACCAAAAGAAAGCTCTGTTTGTGGGAAAAAAAGGACGCAAATTTCATTTGGGTACAACGTCGCACGACCGTGCAATTGTCAGTTAAAGCGACGCAGCGCCGAATCGCAAAAAGGGCTCCGGTCCTAAAGCTGGAAATCCTTCCGGTCCTTAAGTGGTTAACCATTTCAGAAAGTTTACCCCTCTTCATCACCAGGCCACTTTTTGCAATACGGCACTGCGTTACGTTAACTGACGACTGTGCGGGCGTGTCACACTGTACCAAAATAAAATTGATGTCCTTTTTTCCCCACAAATAGAACTTTCTTTTGGTGGTAATTGATCACCTCTGCAGTTTTTATTTTTTAGCTTCCTGCTATAAAACACATCCAATAAAAAAATGTTAAAAATCGATTTTTTTCATCAATTTAGGCCAATATGTAATCTGCTACATATGTTTGGTAAATAAAATCCCAATAAGTGTATATTGATTGGTTTGCGCAAAAGTTATAGCATCTACAACTATGGGATATATTACTGGAATTTTTATTTATTTATTTATTTTTACTAGTAATGGCGGTGATCAGTGATTTTTAGCGGGACTGTTTCGGACAAATCGGACACCTAACTGACACTTTTGACACTTTTTTGGGGACCAGTGCCATTATTACAGTGATCTGTGCTAAAATATGCACTGTATACTAATGACACTGGCAGGGAAGGGGTTAACATCAGGGGCGATCAAAGGGTTGAATGTGTTCCTAGGGAGTGCTTGCTAACTCTGGAGGAGGTGCTTTTATTGTGAGAAGTCAGAGATCCATGTTCCTGCTTAGCGCAAAAACAGAATCAGTACCTTCCCTACTGACAGAATGGCAATCTGCTTTGTTTACATAGGCAGACAGCCGCTCTATAACAACATAAAATCCGGCGTTCTTCTCTGCATGTCTTTGACCTAAAAAGACCTGGGAAATGTCTGGCAATCCTGGGGGAGTGGAAACAAATTGCAGCAATGTCAATAGTGCTTACCATTGCTAGGCAGAAAAAAGTCAGATACTTTCCTGGATCCCAAAAAAAAAAAGTTAAAATTTATTATTAATAGGTCACAATAAGATAAAAACAGCAACAAAAATAAGATTCATGAGCTCAAGAGGAGCAAACAACTATGTGTAACCAGAGATGTGCATCTCCACAGTGCCTGATAGCCACACAGTTTGAGTCTAGTGTGTCTATCAGGCACTGTGTACAGGGTTGCTGTTAGAAATCACGGGGCCCCATACAGACTATCTGACAGCCCCCCCCCCCAATTGAATGACACTTAGACTAAAAATACACCAATATCATTATTAGTGGGCACAAACACAACAGAATCCCTGCTAAATCTAAAACTGTATTGAGAAATAAATAAAGCTCTGTGTGAATGAGGTATTGAGGCTCATTCACAAGGGCACTGTGGCCTGTACAATGTGAATCAGTGATTTGTTTATATGGCTGGAGCTATGTGCAGGCAGCAAATGTTACACTATGGGTGACGGGAGTGTGAGTGCAGGTGTATGGTCCAAAACAAGGACAAACCTGTCAAATTTGGACCCGTGGCTGTGTTCAACCACTGCATCCCCTTACAGTAACAGGCAGCTCCAGCTCCAACTGTGTGAACAATTCACTCATTCACAGGGCCAGAGTACTGGATGATTGAGTCCTTATGGCTCATTTACACATGATTTTGGGGGTGGTAAAAACCCATGGTTGAGCTGTGCTATTACTGCCCGCCAACTGCAACTTTAGCAAAGGAGGCAGTGGCTAGGGTAATACACATGCCATGTGCACCTGTGATAATGTGCTTTGCAGCCATGGCAAAGATTATGCCCTTGTCAAAATTAACCATTTAATTGAATAGAGCTGCCCTGCAAGTGCCCTGCGACCGCATGCAAAGCATACGATTACGGCCGGCCTGTTAGAACAGGTGGTGAGGAGGCAATATGCCTCTTCACCACCTGTCAGAAGCTCTCTGAAGAGCAATCAGACAGCTCTTCAGATAGCAAAGCACATGTGGATGAGCACTACATTTTTTTTCTTTTTAGAACTGTATTTTGTATTTATTCTGTGCATGTTTCTCATATTGTGTTGTGGGTGCCATTGTATTGTTATTGGCACCCAAAAGCAAATTGCAAACAAATTGCATGGTACTGCAGTGCGTTTTTAAGAGTAGTGCATGCAGTAATCCTTCTGTGTTCTGGTGTGATTTACAACCCATTCAAATGAAGAGGCTCCAAAATTGCACTGCATGGGAATGTTCAGGACAACCAAACGCCCTCCTCTCAGTACAGATCCAAGGTCAAATTCCCCATAAAGTTTTCTTCCCAAATCCACACCCAGTACAGATTTTCCCACACAATAGTAAACTCCCCTCAGATCACCCTCCCCACTCCATCTCAGTAGGGACCATGGTGGGCATAGGAACATAATAAAAAAAATAGAAAAATGTAGAAGGAGCTCCAGCTGTCTCAGCCTTCCTTGCTGGGCAGACCCTGTGCCACTGGGTGATAAGCAGAAGGTGTGCAAATAACAGATAAATGAACTGGAAGCAGCCCCCTCCCTCTCTTGTTTTGTTTTATCAATCAGATGTCAGGAACGGCAGCTGATTAGGAAGTTTGACACTGTGAAGACTTGTAGTTGCTTTCAGCCCCGAGGTGTCTGATTACATCCCACAATGTACAGATCACACTCACCGGAGGACGGGACTGTCACTTGTTTGAAACTGCAGCCTGACACTGTACTGTCTGCCTTCCTCACCACATCTCTGCAGGGATTCAACATGTTGATTGGTAGGAGCACTTCAACAATGTGTTTCCGTGCTTCTTGTGTTACAGATTGCAGCGCCCCCCTCTGCCTTATCTGTAATAACTGCCCCATGTAGCATGAAACACATAGGCAGTATGGTCAGCTCTCCTGCTCAGCAGCTGCCCGGGCCCCCCTTTCCAGCTGATAGAGCTTGGACCCGGTACAGGAGGGCTGGCTGTACTGCCTTATCAGCGGCCCTGACTGTGTATATGCACATCTCTGGTTACACATAGTTGTTTGCTCCTCTTGAGCTCATGAATTTTATTTTTGTTGCTGTTTTTATCTTATTGTAACCTATCAAGAATAAATTATAACTTTTAATTGGGGTCCATGAAGGTATCTGAATTTTTCCTGCCTAGAAATCTTAAGCACTATTGACATTGCTGCAGACAGCTGCTCTGCCTCTCTCTGGAACAATCAGCAGGGTCCCGCTGGACGTCAAGTCTACCGGACCTGTTGATTGGCTCCCACTGTGTCCAAGACCCCAGACTCAGAAGTGCAAAATCACGTACCTGGAGAGCCGCCTAGTCACCGTATACGTACTGTATATGGCCAGTAAGCGCTTAAACTGTAGCCTCTTCCTTTTTAAATGCAGCTGGTTTTCCTCCTATGTCTTTTTCTGTAGTATATATATCATTCAAATTTCTCTATCATAGCTCATTTTGCCTACTTTTATTGAGACTTTTCACACCTAATAGCTGCTAAAGATGTTAATAGTGGACATGTGATCAGGTTGCATCATTTATAACCGCAAGGCCTGGCAGTATAGACTGTTACACAGCATATTACAAAGTAGGATGAATGTTTGCAAATAACACTGGTAAACACATTTTTTCAAGGGTTTTGCTTCCTAAAAAAACTTTTGGTGAATATGATAGACCCCTTCACGCTGGACATAAATATAATTTCCGAATGACTATATCAGATAGAAATCTTGAGAAATATGAAATTACATTTTAATGACTATGTTGACTATGATTTCATTTGTATAATGTTTCTGACATGCTGCATGAGTGCAACAGAGATAAAATAGTTTTGCTGCTGATTTTTATTTGTACTTAGTGTCCAGGGCATCTCACTGCATTGATGTATTCCAATTTCCCTGAAACCATTTTTATATTGTGGCAATATCCTGGTGAAACTCTGCACCGTGTTTGTCATTGACTGCAGCTAGATTTTTCGGGCAGAAAATGAAACTTCAGTGACATTTTTCACTTCATGGTCTTGAATGCTGTAAGAAGTTTGTCAACCAGCTGAAAGTAATTTGGCCCCTTGAAATTGTCAAAATTCTCAACCACATCCTTGAATGCTTTCCAGGTGATACTCTCTGGCTCAAATAACAGATCTTTGAATAGCTTGCCATTAATGATCAGTATCTGATCTGTGGACCAACAAAAATGCCTTCTGTAATCTTGCATCAGTTATTCTTGGAAATATATGTCTCAAATAATGAAATCCTTCACCTTCCTTGTTCACCACTTTCATAAAAAGTTTTCATCAGCCGAAGTTTTATGTGAAGTAGAGGCAAAAATATCCTTGTCGAATCAACAAGCAATTCATGTTCCACATTTTTCTGTTCTGGAATCAAATTCTTTTGGAGCGGCCTAACGGTGCTTTGGTATATCCGAGCTGCATTCCAAGCAGCAGAGCCACAACTTTTAGATCTCCACATACAGTATATTACAGTTGTTCTGAGTGCACTGGATGTCCTTCAACAACAGTGCCATGTTTTAGTATGTTTCTTTCATGTGTGCAGCATAGCCAACAGGTATTGTAAATTGCAAAAACAGAAGATTTCTCTAAAATACTTGATAGGGTAAATGACAGGTTATACAGTATTTGTGATAAGTGGCAAAAAAATCTATAAAATACACCAAAAAGTGTTCGTGAAGCAAAAACGTTGTTCTCCAATGTTACTAGAATCGTACAATAAAGAGAATATGAGGATATGATTCGATTTTTGTGTACAGATCTTTGATCTGCTGCAACATAGGATCCCGGGACTAAAATGTCCTTTCATAAATGTAACAGAAAGAAACAACATGGTCAATATGATGACTTGGAGAATTTGTAATTTTATCAGAATACCACAAGGAAAAATTAGGTGGGTAGGATGATGAGAAGAAGTATCAAATACATGTTTGACATCTTGTCCAGTGATCGCTTAGATTAACTCAGAAAGAGCTTTAGGTTGCCTGGTAATTTACACAAATGTTAAATATCTCAAATTTAGTGAAGAGGTGAGTAACAATTGTATATAAACTTGTGAAAATAAAATTAACTTTTTGAAATGCCCATTTAGTGTTATTGACTTTTTAAAAAAGATACATCTATGTAAAATTAAAAATGTTATTAGCATAGGTACGGGACTCTAGCTGTTGCCTAGGGTTCACAGATTTTTTTTTTTTTGTACACAAAATATGTGCCCTTAGATATTTACATGTGTTGCTATCCCCTGAATGGGACACTAGATCTTGCACTTAAAGCCCAAAGGAGGTGAGTTTGAAAGACAAATAAAACTTGAGGACTGGCAAATCAATCAAAGTGCCTTTTTGACACTTGTTGACCCACCTGCGTTCAAGCAGAGATAATTTTAATTTGGTCTAGATATCTATAGATATATATCTATCTGTACCTTTTGGCTGGACCCACCACTGCATCACGTGTAGTTAAAACTAAGACAACAAGTTTTGAGCCAAATTTCTTATCAGACACAGGATAATTTCTTTAATAGCGGGTTGTCAAACAATTACAATGAGTGTAATGCATAGTGCTCCCACTTCAGAATTAGATCTTGATAAAAATACAGAGATTGGTTAATGAGATAACTGGCCTTTTGTGTGGACAATGGGGTCAAAACTGAAAAGACAAGTGCATCAACAAAGCATTCACTGTTATGCCCCGGAAGGAACAAACATATGAGAGGTGAATGTTCTTTACAACCCTAAATCTTGTATTGGTTGGAAAACAAGTGCTGAACTCAGCCTTTATCTGTTGAGTTTAAGAACATAATAGTTTAATTTCAGATGATACTGGGCAAGTACTGTAGGTATTTTAGTATTTTCCTCTGTTTATGAAAAATTTTGAGAGCATTGCAATTGAAGCAGTTGAATTGCTTGTTTTTCTTTCTGAGTATGGATTGACAAATTACAATAGAAGGCTTGAAAGTCATCTATAGATGATTTCTACAAACATTAACTGAATAGAAGCTCAGTCTGGCTGTTCAGCCTTCCAAGGAAAATGTCAGTGGGAACATTTCTAGCACAGGTCAAAAACACCACAAACAAACTTTTTACATTCTTTAGGATTAGCATCAAGGGACACCAAAAAGTATATAAATCACAAACTGCAAAAGAACACAAATACATACTTATATAGGTAGAACACTTCACTGTGAAAAGACTGCGCATACATTATAATGCTGTTAAATATAAAATAATTAACATTTTAAATGTAAAATAATAAAGCTTTAGTCTGTTATGTTTTCACACAACCTATCTATACACCAAAGTCAAAATCCTTGATAATATATCTATGCATTCATTTTCAGACATATTTTATGATCACAAGTCCTTTGAAATATGTTAAAATATTAGGTAAGGAGATTGTCTGGTCAGAAACAATAGGAAGGGCTTACTCTGCCTTTCTCGTCAAACTAGGTAATTCTTGGGAATTTAACAAGACTTTTTTGTGTTCAATTCTTATTGCCATGGTTTGGCACCTGCATATGTTTTTTTGCCTATGTATTTCTGTGTGAATATTCCTGAACCTTTTTGAAAAATTGTTACAAGTAATGATAATTATTACTCATTGCATTACATTACAAGACTTCTTCCTGCAAATCTGATTTTCTGCTGGTTACTTCGTAATGCTGTCATAGACTAGAGAATTGTGGATTTGTCAGAGGCATTATCCAAAGTTAATTTAAGCTCTATTCATATGTGGTAAATTACACTTTATTCCTATTCTAAACCCTTCCTTTTTTGCTTATTTCTTCTTGATAAGAGATGCATAAATCAGTGTGCCGACTTTTAGATTTGGCCCCAATTGAGTCAAAACAGAGATTCATGATCGAATTATGCAGCAATAATTCATCAAGAGCCTCATGCTGCCTTTCAGATCTCCCAAAAGTAAATATATCTTTGACACCACATCTTATAGACAATCATAGACCTAAGGACCCTTTCTCTAGTTTACTTCAAGACAGAAATAAGGCAAATGATCAAACCTACAAAACAATGAATCAGTGAATTGGATTAGGGCTTCCTGAAAACTACACTACCATTCACAGTGCTTACTCACATATTGTCCCCATCAGATCTAACACATCAGCAGTATTGCTCCCCACAATCTGAATGTCTTCTTTTACTCATTTTTTAATTTCAAGAAAGTCTTTGAAAGTCACATTTGCTATTGCTAATTGTCATTTCTAGCTGTGTAATGAATTGTAGCCACCTTTGCCTGAGGGAAATAATAGTCACCATAACATCAACAGTAACTAAATCCATCAACATATGCCATGCCAGCTTGCCTATAGACTTTAGTGGATACAGTTTTCCTTCTTCTAGAAACTTTCACTTTATCCATTTAGGGCAAAGTGTCATAATAGTTTGCTATCCCACTCCCCAACCTATTTAAACTCACATTTACTGCACTATTCCACCTCTACTTCCTCTGTTGGAACTATTGCAAAATATTATTTGTTTCCTTGCATAGTGGAGTGTGTGATATAATGGAGTGCTCAGGTCTGAGTAGCCAATCACTAGACCCACACACTGTCAGATGACAGAACAGGTGACATTATCAGACCTATGTAAACTCCAAGACATGGAGCTTACACATGGTAATTTTTGGCAAATCAAGGAAGGAGGAACAGTGGGGGGAGTGCTGCAAAAGTGAGTATAAGTGGGTTAGGAGAGTGGACTCTCAAAATACCTTGTTTGTTACCTTGGCCTAAATGGGCAAAGTGACCCAGTCTTTCTAATCATCAGCCTCTTGCCAATAATAATCAATGCTGCACCTCACAAGAGCTGAATTGAAACTTTGTTTTACTATATACCATTTGTATCTTAATTGGTGTGTGTGCAGGTTAAAAAAATGTGGGATATGAATGGGAACTTAGTTGGGGATTTTTGTTTTTAATAAAAAAAAAAAAACATAAGTAAACTCTAGGCGCATATTTAAAAAACAGTAAATCTGACATTCTCTAAACATTCACTGCAGGTGAATCCTTCATGTGCATGTATTTTAAAGGACTGATTGATTCAACACTAATGTATGCTTGCTGTGAATATTTATATTTTGGGGCTGAGAAACTATATCATCCAGCATAGTAAAGAAATTCTGGAGTATATTATGCAACTATTTACTTTTTTGTAATCAGTAGGATCATCCCAAAACCTCACAAAACAGTTCCCAGGTTGTAAGGGAACACCAACGTGTTCCCAGGTTGTAAGGGGACACCAAAATACTAACTATTTATGACCAGCCTAAACATTTCAGATACCTTAATTTTATTCACCTTGAAACCAGTTGAAGGAATGAAGAACCCTGGCTGCAGATTACAAAATTCTATGAAATACTTTGCAAAGTTAGCTCATACTGTGAATGGATGCCAAAGAGAACCAGGCTATGCACATGTTGCTGTTATAAACATGCTGAGCAAACATTTTATTCTCCATAACATTTAAATTACCTTTTTTTTTTTTATAGAATTGTCATTATTTATGCGTTAAGATCTAGTAAAAGTATTCAAAGTGCGTGTCTAACTTTATTCCTGAACTAAATTAATGTCACAGTAGTAGTTTGTGTTTGAAAACTGTAATACAGCATAAAGAATCAGCTGACACATTCAAAACTGTCCACAAACTGTTTTACAAAATGTCCAGTCTGTTCTGCAAACAAAATTCCATGTTATTGTAGTGGGTGGACAACTTTTGTCTACAGTGAAGACAGAATGACCAAGTTGATTTTTGCCTGTATATATAACATTTGTACAAAGCTGTGCAAAATGCCGACTGTTTATAAGAGTATCCTTTAGCTGCAGGAGTTTGTGGGTGGAAGGAATTTGTCACAAGAAGTGTGAAGTTGATAGACAGACTTGATGTCTCTAGGGAGCACAATTCTTGGCTGATTTTTTTTAAAAAAAAGACATACCCCCATTTATATGCTGACGGACATTAACAACTCCCAGAACAATCAGATGAGAACAAAACATAATTTCATGGACATGTAAAAATGTGCTTCTTCTAATAATTTATGCATGTAAACTTTGCATGATCAGATTGTATAATATAGTAATTGAGGTGTTCTGCAAGCTGTGATATGGGCAATCAGAAGTAAAAAAAAAAGTTGAAAAAAATCCTAATAACTACATGTGCAATTTATTTTTCTATACTTACTGATACGAAAATGAGAAAAACATATGAAGGTGTTGTTGCCCACATTTTTTACAATAAAAGATTAGTACAAATACTATACAATGCATGAATTTCGCAAAAGTGCACAGAAACAACAAACACTTGTGTTATTGTTGATGTTGTACAAGAGCACATGTACAATACTGCATACAACAAAACACTTAAACCATAACAAAATTATATATTAAAGGCATATTTTTTTAAAACTAACAAACATGTAATACTTACTTGCTCTGTGCAGTTGGTTTTGCACTGAGTAGTCCCAATCTTCCTCTTCTTGTGTCCCTTGCCGGTGCTCCTGGCCCCTCCCTCGCGCCAAGTGCCCCCACAGCAAGCAGCTTGCTTCCAAGTGTGTCCATTCACACATAGCCATGGCTCGGCCCCATCCTTGGTCTCTCTTCATTGACTCACTGGCTGTGATTGACAGTAGCGAGAGCCAATGGCTCCCCCTGCTGTCTCAGCCAATGAGGAGGGAGAGACCCAGGACAGCTGAGGCTCTCATGCTTATTGCTGGATCGAGGTGGGGCTCAGGTAGATATTGGGGGGATGGGGGTTGCTGCTGCTGCTCACAGAAGGTTTTTTATCTTCATGCATAGAATGCATGAAGGTAATAAACCTTGAGCCTTTACAACCACTTTAAACAAGTATGGTGTGGCTTACACTTCAATTACTACTGATCAGACTGTAATTTCATAGTACTAGAACATTTTTAGTACAATATGGAGTATATAAACACTGTGTAGAGTGGAGCGGTGTGACATAAATAACATTTCTGTAGAATAGTAGAAGCAAAACATGTTTCTCATGGGCAGTGGTGGCTGGTGCTCCATCGGCCGGGGGGGGGGGGCGGCAGGCAGACCTGACCACAGACACCCCCCCATTGCTGCAGTCTGCCACCGCACACCATACTCACACCCCTCACCCCCCCCCCAGTCGCCGGCTTACTCACTCGCCGTCTGGCCCACCAGGCCCCCCGTCAGCCCTGGGGGTCTTAGGCCTCCCAGCCAATGGGGACTCAGGACCCGCTTCCTGATCGGCCAGAAAGAGAAACAGGAAGAGATTAGCGAATATTAATTTGCTAATGTAACACAACAGGGTGGGCTCAGGGTGCTGGCAAATTACATTTCTGAACAAAGAAATGGCACACAGATCCCAAAGGCCCCTCAAAATACAAGGTAGACCCATAAGAGTCTGCTATATATTTTGGGGAACCTTTGGGAGGGGTCTGTGTGCTTTTAAAAAAAAAATAAAGAAGCCAGCAATAAAATTTAATTTGCTGGCAATTTAATCTGTATCATTTTTTTTCTTTGTAAATGTCACTTTTGCTGTAGAACATCCGGCAGCAAGAATGACAAAAATGCATAGAATCCTCCCCAAAATGCATACCAGACCCTTTTAGTCTGGTATGAACTTTAACCACTTAAGGACTGAGCCTCTTTCTGAGATTTGGTGTTTACAAGTTAAAATCATTATTTTTGCTAGAAAATTACATAGAACCCCCAAACATTATATATATTTTTTTCAAACACCCTAGAGAATAAAATGGCAGTCCTTGCAATATTTAAGCACAAGGTATTTGCGCAGCGGTCTTAAAAGCGCAATTTTTTTGGAAAAAATTCAGTTTTTTAAATTAAAAAATAAGACAACAGTAAAGTTAGCCCATTTTTCTCTATACTGTGAAAGATAATGGTACGCCGAGTAAATTGATGCCCAACATGTCATGCTTCAAAATTGCACCCGCTCGTGGAATAGCGACAAAGTTTGGCACTTAAAAATGTCCATTGGCGACGTTTAAAAATTGGGTAACTTTTATTTCTATTATAAGGAATGTAAACATCCCTTGTAATAGAAAAAAAACATAACAGGACCTCTTAAAAGTGAGAGCTGGTGTCAAAAAGACCTCAGATCTCATATTTACACTAAAATGCAATAAAAAAAAAAAAGTAATTTGAAAGAAAAAAAATTCTTCTTTAACCACTTGTCGACCCCCCCGCCGTAGCTTGACGGTGGCAAAGTGGCTCATTGTCGCACACCGCCGTCACCTAATGGCGGGCGCGATAACTAGTATTGTGAGCGCGCCTCCGGCGGTGCGTGCACGCTCACTGTGTTCTGGGGGGACAGGGAGTGGGTAGGGTGGACTTTATCTCCGCTGGCTACCTGTGATGGCTCCCCCGCAGTGAGAGAACGGAGGTCCGTGTATGTAAACACAGATCCCCGTTCTGACAGAGGGGGAAGGGCTGTGATCACAGGCTTCCTGTATATAGAGGCCATGATCACTCCCCTCCCCCAGCCAGCCCAGCCCACATACAGTGAGAACACACAGAGGGAACACAGTTATCCCTTAGAGCGCCCCCTCCAGGTTAACCCCTTCACTGCCAATGGCATTTACATAGTAATCAATGAATTTTCATAGCACTGATCGCTGTATAGCTGCCAATGGTCCCAAAAAAGTGTCAAAATGTTCCAACATGTCCGCCGCAATATCGCAGTACTGCTAAAAATCGCAGATCACCGCCATTACTAGTAAAAAAAATTGAATGAAAATAAAAACCCCATGAATGAATTCTCATCATTCGTAAATGGGGCAACTTTTGCGCAAACCAATCAATAAATGCAGATTGCGAGGAAGAATATAAATCGGCCAAAACCGATGAAAAAAACGTTTTTTATTATTTTTTGGATTTGCATTTTAGCAATAAGTAAGAAATAGTTTTTTTTTCAAAATTGTCGCTCTTTTTTTGTTTATAGTGGCAATCAGAAATTACGCAGAGGTGATCAAATACCACCAAAAGCTGTATATGTGGGAAAAAAAGGACGCAAATTTAGTTTGGGTACAACATCACACAAACGCGCAATTTTCAGTTAAAACAACGCAGTGCTGAATCGCAAAAGTGCTCTGGTCCTAAAGGGGGAATCCTTCCGGAGCTGAAGTGGTTAAGAGCATTGGGCAGTAGTGACGTTTGACATCGCTTCTGCCCTGCAATGTTATGGAGCCGAGCGGGGACCTTCTTGCCCTCACTCGGCATCCCGTCTACCAGGGGAGAGGACCCAATCGGCTATGGTAAGTGGCAGAGATGACCGGAAAGCAGCCGGAAGGGCCCCTCTCCCGCCCCCGATAAAAGTGATCTTGCGGCACAGAGATCACTTTTATCTGAAAGCCAACCACCCACTAGTTAAAATGATACCAGGGTTATGGCAGCTATTTGCTGCCAAAAGAACAGTATTCAATGGCAAAGTACCACTGTAGAATGACGGCAGGAAGTCGTGAAGTGGTTAAGGGGGTACCCCAAAAAGAAAACAAAAGAAGTGTGGCCTCTCCCAGGAAAATCCATGCCAGACCCTTAATCCAAGCATGCAGCCCGGCTGGCCAGGAAAGGGGGGAAGCAAACATGTGCCCTCTCCTCAGCTATACCAGGCCACATGCCATCAACGTGCCTATGTTGAGGAGGACAAGAGCATCATCCCCAGAACCCTGATCTGATGATTGTGGGGATCTCTAGGCAGAGGGCTTATTGGAATCTGGAAGCACTCATCAACAATAAAGGGACACCCAGACACCACTCCTCATGTGAATTAGTAAGAAGTATGTAGTAAGTATAAATTGTAATGTGGCCATATTTAGGCAATGATGTAACCATTCTGACCCCCACCAATTTGCTTATGTGGCCAGGGATTCCCAGTGAATGGGCTGGGTGACATCAGTGGTTGGTAAGGAAGCATTGGGTGCAATCTGCTTTCTTTGCATCCATTGACAGCCAGATACCGGCACGTTTGTCCACTATACGCATTCAGTATTCAGACTAACGTATGAACAGCCAGTGTGCGGTCCGAACTCATCAGGTTATGACATTTCTGGCACCACTACGAGGAAAGCAGAGAAATGCATCTTCCCTTGGCGAGTCAAAGAACCCAGGAAGTTGTGGTAAATGGAGTTAGAAAGGCCCACATCTGCACCTGAGCATGGTGAGTAAATGGACACTCTGCTACACTATATAAATGGATGTATAACCCCATCACAGTTATGGAAAATGTATGGTAGTGTTGCATGCCAAGTAGCTCCTTGGGACTGCCCTAAAGTTTATGTTAATTTATTAATAAATGCACTCTAAATGGACTCTAACTCATTTGGGTTCAAGAATGAATGGACTTATATTTAAAATATTTTTTCATACTGTTTTATCTGTTATACATTAAAGGATTCGGGCTAAACCAATGAATCATAAATTAACTAGTATATGAGCACATAAATGCACTGTACAACCAGGTTTTCTACCAATTAGAATGTGTTTCAAGGGTGATGGTCAGCCTTACACGGTATATGTACTAATTTCCACGTCTAATATAACCTACTGTAGGTGACTGATGTTAAGACTATATGGTATATGGACATCATGACTCATGAAATTGTGAATTATTTAGGTCACAGCTTTGGCTCTTACCTTTGGTCCTTTTGTATCATTTTATTGTAATTCATTTATCTTCTCCTTTTTTAGTATTTGAATTATTTGTTAGAATAATTTAGTTTAGGGGGATCACCTGTATCTACATGGCAGGTCAAACATGAAATGATAGGGAAGGACATATTCCTGGATTATTTAATCATGTGTTCAGTTTGGCCTTAATCTTTGTGCGCAGATGCTGATGTCATATGGTTACATTACTAATAGTGTTTTTCAGTATATAACATTATTTAGAAAAATGTAACAAGGAAATTATCTATATACCCCTGTATCAGTACTCCAGATATCCAGGATTTTTAAGAGTAATAATTTTTAGGCAAATCCATAGAAACAAAAAATTACTAATAAAATAGTCTGTACTGTAAAAGGGACTTCAACTGAGTCAACGAGACAACAATTTCACTGGTGACAAAAGGAACAAATACACCTAGCATTGAATTCCTTCAGGTGAAAGCAGGACACCTGCAACCACAATAAGGTAGAATAAAGGACATCCCATTTATTTCTTGTAGGAAGTGGTCATAGATGTAGCAAAGGAAATAGAATATCAGTGAGAACTGCTTTAAATGCACTAAATCTATGCTACAAATAGCTTCCTTTTTGTTTTCATTGTTTAACATTATGATAAAAATTCTGTCTGCACCTAACCAAGTGTTTCTCAAACTTTTTTGTCTTGGGACGCACCAAAAAGATCTAAAAATTTTCACGGCACACCTGAAAAGATTTAACAATTTTTCTGGTGAAGAACTTATTTATTTTTACATATATTTAATGTTAAATTTAATATGAAGGATGTGCCTGCTTTCGAGAGCAAATCAGATTGAAGCGATTGTAATCTTCTTTGTACTTTAGCTTGCTTCCTTGCTTTTCATGTAACGGTTTCTCTTTTAGAGTTCCAGACATGATTAAGTATTTCTCCATCTCTAAACAATGAACAAACTTTATTTTTTTTTTTTTTTTTTTTTTTTTTTTTTTGATGTCAGTGATGGGGAAGAGGACCATAGGTTGGTAGAGTGATATGGGAGGACCTGCGACTGGGCGCGGACGTGGGAGGGGAAGAGGGGACAATCCCCCCCCTCCGCTCTCCCTGCCCACTATGTCCAGTGGGGATAGGAAGGTCCCATTTGGAATTTGAGTGGGGAGGCCTAATAGTCTCTTTTGTGGGGTGCTATTGCCACTGAACCGGACGTCCTTTGAGAAGGGGAAAGAAGGGAGAATAAAGGAGAGGGGGGAGGGAAAGGGAGGAGAAGGGAGTGGGAGAAGGGCTCTTTTACTGTTACATATGTGTCGTAAAAACAGTGACAATTAGATACAGGATTATTTTAAACTTTATTTTTTTTTTTTTTTTTTTTTTTTTTTTTTTTTTTAGAGGACCATAGGTTGGTAGAGTGATATGGGAGGACCTGCGACTGGGCGCGGACGTGGGAGGGGAAGAGGGGACAATCCCCCCCCTCCGCTCTCCCTGCCCACTATGTCCAGTGGGGATAGGAAGGTCCCATTTGGAATTTGAGTGGGGAGGCCTAATAGTCTCTTTTGTGGGGTGCTATTGCCACTGAACCGGACGTCCTTTGAGAAGGGGAAAGAAGGGAGAATAAAGGAGAGGGGGGAGGGAAAGGGAGGAGAAGGGAGTGGGAGAAGGGCTCTTTTACTGTTACATATGTGTCGTAAAAACAGTGACAATTAGATACAGGATTATTTTAAACTTTATTTTTTTTTTTTTTTTTTTTTTTTTTTTTTTTTATTTCAAATTTTATTAGGACATAGATTAACAGTGACAAAAATGCTGTGTATACATTGTCATTTTCTCGGGAAGAGGGTGAGGGAAGAGGAGGGAAAGGGAGGGGGGAGAGGAAATAAGAGGGAAGAAAGGGGAAGAGTTTCCTGCAGGCCAAGT
>BLSH010124890.1:377519-395345 GCA_018402905.1 Glandirana rugosa
CTGCTCACCGTCCGGGGTCTGGACCCGTAGGGTTGCCGGGAAGGCCAGGGAGAATCATATTCTCTGTTTGTATAGCTCCGTGCAGATTGCTTGGAAAGCTTTGCGTTTCCTGGAGACTTCTGCAGAGTAATCTGCGAATATCAGGAGGCTTGCTCCTTCTAGCTTGAGGATGCGTGTTTTCCTAAACGCCTGCAGTATGGTCTGTTTATCCGTGTAGTTGAGGAACTTCGCTATGACCGCTCTGGGGGATTTGCGGTTGGGGTCCGGTGGGCCTACCCTGTGAGCTCGCTCCACAGTGCATGGTGCAGGTAGGCCTAAGGCCTCTGGGATGCGTTCGGAGCAGATAGTATGGAGGGCGTGATTGGGGCAGCTTTCTGGGAGGCCAATTATCCTCAAATTACTCCTCCTTGACCTGTTCTCTAGATCCTCGATCTTGTCCTGCATGGCTGTGAATGCCTTGTCATGTTTCTCTAATGTGCCATTGATTTGGTAAACCTCATCTTCTATGTCAGAGATTCTGGCCTCAGTGGCTGTTATCCTGCGCGCCTGTTCCCCCAGCTCCCTCCGTATCTGGGCTATGCCTGATTGAACTGCATTATCTACTACCTGGGAGATGTTGGGGAGTATCAGGGCCGCCACCGCTTGGGCAATTTTTGTGTACTCATCTGAGGTCGCCGCTCTGTGAGCGTCCTGGGCCTGCACTTCCATCGCGGCTGGTGTCTGCTCCGATGTGGCGGCCATCTTGGTGCACCCTGGCTGGGCGCTCGCTGTGCTCGAGCCGCTCGGAGCGGCCGAATCCGGCCGGGGGGCGAGAAGGAACTTGTCCATTCCGGTCCTGTGGTGTTCTGCCGTCGAGCACGGGGTGTATCGGTGGCTGAGTCCCGGTATGTATGCCGTTTTATGGCCCGTGGGAGCGGAGCTCTGCACTCTCACTCCTCACACATGAGGCGCCGGAACCGGAAGTGTATGCAAACTTTATTTTAATTTACAATTTAATGTTTTGATATGTTCAAGGTTTCAAAACGCTAGCAATTTTAAATATTTTTCAAAACTCCCAGGGCACACCTGTAAGTTTCACACGGCACACTAGTGTGCCATGGCACACAGTCTGAGAATCACTGACATAACCTCACAAATGTAATTAAGCAACGGTGAATGACTGCTTCTTAAATAATATGTTAGCACAGAGAGATTGGACCTTTTAGTTTTTGGAACAGAGCTCCCAGCAAATATAGTAATTTCCTATCCTAAGGCCCCTATCACACTAACCTGACTCTGAAACAAACCTAGTAAACCTATATCCTTGTATGCAAACACTTCTCTGTGGGATCTTCTGTTCTGAGGACTAACCATTATGTACTGAAGTCCTATATTGCTTTTGTTCTTATCTTGCTTCATTCTTAAAGGCTATATCCTCGCAGTACATATAAAAATTAATGTTGGCTGGGTTTTGGCACACCCAAAACATGTCCCAGATGGTTAAATAACTCTGAGGCTCCATCAGCCACATCTTCTGCCTGTCAGAAGTCTGGTGTGTTTTGACTGTTAGGGCTATTTTGTTGTAGCATCATTTCTCATCTCTTTTACCATCTAACAGGAACAATGCACAATGACATGCAATTGTTCTTTATTTGAATAGTCAGCAGTCAGCAGGAACAAATGCTGATGCATTTTGTGCTTGGCATAGCTGAAAAAGCACTGTATCTAGCCCAAAATTAATCAGCATGAAATTGTTCCTGCTGACTATTTAAATCAGGGGTCTCCAAACTTTCTAAATGAAGGGCTAGTTTACTGTACTCCAGCCTTTCGGGGGCTGGCCTGTGGTCATTGGGAGTAGAAATTGTCCTGCGTCAGTGGGTGTAATCAATGCATGTTTGGTATTAGTGGGAGGAATAGCACCCTGTTGTTGGTGTCAGTAGGAGAAATATTGACCCATCATTGGTATCAGTGGGAGGTATAGTGCCCATCATTGGTATCAATGGAAGGAAAAGTGTCGATCATTGGTCAGTGGGAGGAACTGTGTCCCATCATTGGTGTTAGTAGGAGAAATAGTGTCCCATCATTGGTATCAGTGGGAGAAATAATGCCCCATTTTTGATGTCAGTGGAAGGAATTATGCCCCATCATTGATGTCTGTGGGAGGAATAGTGCCCCCCTTTTGTTGTCAGTAGAAAGAATGGTGACTCGTCATTGGTTTCATTGGGAGGAGGAGTACCCCAAGGGTCAAATAAAGGCAAGCAAAGGGCCACAGTTTGGAGACCACTGATTTAAATGAAGAAAAAAGGAACATTTTGTATCTTGGTGTGCAGTATTCCTGTGAGATGGTGATTGATTAAGTGGAAGAGGAGCCAATCCAGCACCTAAAATATGGCTATGGAGTGTGGAGTATAACCTCACTTGGAGCGGATTAATGAAGGCTTAGCATTCATTCTTATCTATTCTGTGCTTTTGGGACCTTCCCAACCTCCTAGACCAGACTTCCTGTCTCTCAGGGGGAGCTATCTCCAAGTGTGAGCCCTGATGTCTCTTCCTGGGAGGATTATGAAGCCAGCCCACAGGTGTGTAATTAGCATGCCTGCCAAAATCAGACATAGACTGTCAAAACATAGTGTGACATGGGGTTGCCTCTCCACATTGCATACTCTGTGCAATGGTATTGCGAGGAACTGCTGACTACCTCCTCTTCTCTGGTCCCCTGCTGGCGCTCTCCTCTTTTCCTTCTCTCGGTGCACCACCATAGGTAGCCACTTCCTATAGTGGCACTCCTGTGGGTTGCGCCTGAGCCAGGCTTTGTGGCTCAGCCCCACCCCCGCTCCCTCCTCACAGAATTTAATTGACAGCAGCAGGAGCCAATGGTTCCCATTGCTGCCTCCATGTCCTGTGAGGGGAGAGAGAGGAGAGAGGTGCTGCAGACATGTACAACACTGGTTTGAAATAGGTATGTAATGTAGGTAGGTAATAGGTATGAGGGGGTTATTCAACAGGTGGGACATTTTTTATGCAGGGAATGAATTGAGTTAATAAAATGTCCTGTCTTGGGGGGTGTGTCTAGCCGAGCTCTAAGATGGCCTCTTGGTAGAAGAGCTCCGCTGAGACACAGGAGGGGGCGCCGCATCTAAGGGCTTGATCAGCCCCACGTCTTCGTTCCCTAGGTGGGATACACAGCAGGAAACCCCCAAGGATGACCAAAAACAAAAAGAATCCCATACAGCCAAGTAAGCTGGATGGATTTTTCTCGGCAGCGGCACGCGAGCCACAACAAAATGGCGCCGGAGGCAGCGGTGCGCACACCACCAGCAGCAAGGCCGCATCATCCTCCGCACTCCTGGAGACTAGAGGGATTCCAGGCGGGGGTTAACAAGGAGCGGAGCACAGCAGCTGCTCCTCCGGGACCTCCACTCCATCCACCAGGAGCCCGGCCAAACAAAAACCGTGGCTCGAACCGAGGCCTACACAGCCTGAGAACGAAGGCATGGAGGTAAGCATCGCTCCTGACACAGTCCATACACAGGGCAACATGAACGATCTGATCGCTAATTACCCGACTGCAAACCAACCAGTATGTCCTTAAAGAGATGCTTCTATCTCTGAGAGACTCTATACACTCAGACCTAATAACAGGGCTCAGTAAATGCCAGACAGAGGTGCTCGCAATGGGCAATAGGGTGGACCACATAGAACATAAAATGGACGAATGTGCCACAACTCACAACACCCTCATTGATGGTTAAAATGCTCAAAAGGATGAAATAATGTGGCTCAAAAATACAATCTCGGATTTAGAAGATAGATCGAGAAGAAACAATATAAAAATAAGAGGTATCCCTGAATCAGAAACACCACCACAACTTCAAAAATATGCACAAACCCTGTTCTCCACCATAGCACCCTCCCTATCTACACAAGACCTACTGATAGATAGAATTCACAGGCTACCGAAGCCCGCATTCCTACCTCAAGACACTCCGAGGGACGTACTGTTAAGAGTCCATTTCTTTCATGTGAAAGACCAAATTATGACAAATTCCAGGAAATCAGGCACCCTACCAGCTGCTTTTGAGACAGTGCACCTGCTACCGGATCTTTCTAGGCACACTCTCCAGCGCAGGAAAAATCTGGCCACCATAACAAAGGCCCTAAGAAATCACAATATCCAACATAAATGGAAATATCCAGCCACCCTCTAAGTCACCATCAATGGACCTCAACAACAATTAACACAATAGAGGATGGCATAGCAGCCCTCAAACATTGGTAAATAACTCCTGAACACACGATCCCTACACCGCAAGAACCCAAGATACCTCCTCTACAAGAGGAATGGCAAATTGTCTCCCACAAGAGATCAAACAAAAAGAGCCCATCCGGCAGCCCTAAAAAATGACTCAGACTACCAAACATCTCTCCTTCAGCCAGGAGTTATTTCGCAACTCCCTCCCCCCCAAAATAAGCATCCAAGCACAATATATCTGCTTATGGATCCAACTAGAGATCCTTCCTTTTTTATGGAACTGCAAGTTACCCCCTTGTTCTATCTTTTCTGGTTTTGTTTCTTTTCTCTTTTTTCTCATGTGCAGCAATTTCAAGCACAGTCGAATCAGAAATCCAGCGAGAGGACTATTCGGATTCACTTTAACTGAACAACCTGCAAGTCCCTTCTGCACCCAGTCAAGACCCAGACTGAGCACTCTAGCCAAACGTAAGTGCCAACCACACTCCACAACTTACACACTAAATTACTATCTCCCACAAATATGCCATTCAAGTGCCTATCGTTGAATGTAAGGGGGCTCAATCACCCTGTCAAGAGACACAACATGTGGGCAGAAGCAGCCAGACAGAATATTGACATTTTATGCATCCAAGAGATGCATTTCCAAACTGGGAAAGCACCCTAATGTTATCAGAAAGACTATCCTCACATGTATTCTTTGCCAATACCCCCAACCGCAAAACAGGAGGAGTATTAATGGCACTTAAGAACTCCCTCTCAATCCAAATTAAACAAACAAAAATAGACGACCAAGAAAGATTTATAATAATTACAGGCGACATAAACTCTCACCCCTACACGCTGGCAACAGTATATGCCCCTAATACCCACCAAGTCCGTTTTCTACGTAAAGTTCTGAAGATAATAGCTCCCATCAAATATGGCAGCCTTATACTTTGCGGAGACTTCAACGCTATAGTAGACACATCCTTGGAAACCACAGGACCCAAGAAGCCCCACACAGGAACATTGAAAAGTTTGATCCACACGGAAGACCAATATGACGCATGGCGTTGTACCCACGCTAACGAGAAAGACTTTACGTTCTACTCTCATAGGCACTTATCCTATTCACATTTAGATATGTATTTCGTAGACAATGGCTATTACAAAAAATATCTGATGCAAAAATACAGGACATCAAATGGTCTGATCATGCAGCTATTACTCTACAGATAGCTGAAAAGGATGTACCCCCTTCCACACCCATCTGGTGTTGTAACAACAAAATTATACAAGAGCCCAAAACAGCGTCTCAAATCTCTCAGCATCTCAGAGAATACATTGAATACAACCACAGCTCCACCACAGATCCCTTCACCCTATGGAACACCCACAAGGCGTACCTCAGAGGTATTCTCATTCAAATAGGCACCAGGGAAAAGAGAAAATACAATTTTAAACTTAACTCCCTCCTAGCAGAAATTCACTCACTAGAAACATAGAAAAGTGACGGCAGAAAAAGACTGAGTAGTCCATCGAGTCTGCCCCTTTTCATTTATTTATTTATTTTTAATTTTTTTTTTTTTTACATTAACCTTGTTGTCTGACTATAGATTTATGTTTATCCCAAGCATGTTTGAAGCCATTTACTGTTGACTGTCTCACAACCTCTGTTGGTAGTTTATTCCAATCATCAACCACCCTTTCAGTAAAATAATACTTTCTAAGATTAGTTTTGAACTTCCCCCCAGTTAGTTTGAGGTCATGTCCCCGTGTTCTTGATTTTGGTTTCATATTGAAAAGACTGCCCTCCTGAACCTTATTCACCCCCTTGATGTATTTAAAGGTTTCAATCATGTCTCCCCTCTCCCTTCTTTCCTCCAGACTGTACATATTAAGTTCCTGAAGTCGCTCTTGATATGTTTTATCCCCCAGACCTTTCACCATTTTTGTTACCCGTCTCTGAAACCATAAACAAAAAATCTCCCGACAAACAAACAGCAGACTCCCTTTCCAAACTTAGGGAATACCTCAAAAACCTCCTAGTGCAAAACTACGATAGATTACTAAACCATCTCAAACTTAAATCATACGCCAATGCCAACCGTGCAGGAAAGTATCTAGCGAATAGACTAAAAGCGAGTCGCACCAAGACAAAAATTTCCCATCATACATCCATCACTAGGGAGCAAAATAATCAATCCACAAGAGATTGCTAACCAATTCGCAGAATACTACTACTCACTTTATAACCTTAAAGACGACAACTCTACTCCCCAACCCAAAATAGATAACATCCAACACTTTCTACAAAATCTCCACTTACCCACACTATCTCAAACCCAACTAAAACAGTTAAACTCACCTTTTACACCAACAGAGATAGAAAAAGTCATAACCTCTTTACCCAATGGCAAATCTCCAGGGCCAGACGGTTTCACCAACGAATACATCAAAACATTTAAAACCATACTAGCCCCTCATATGCAAACAATGTTCACAACTGCCACCTCCAAAAAATACTTTCCCCAAGAGATGCTGAGAGCACATATAGACACCCTTCCAAAACCGGGGAAACCCCCCACCACCCCAGCAAATTTCAGGCCGATATCGCTATTGAATGCGGATATCAAAACTTATGCCAAATTGATAGCAGGAAGACTAAACGCTATCATCCCAACTTTAATCAAAAACGACCAGATGGGCTTCGTGAGGGGTAGACAGACCTCAGTTGCAACCAGAAGAGTCCTAAATGGTATGCAATATGCAAAAAAAACATGAACGCCTTCTCTGCTGCTATCTATAGATGCAGAGAAGGAGTTCAATAGGATACATTGGCAATATATGTCAGCGGTCCTACAGAAATTCGGGTTTCAGGGTCCTATCTTGGATGCAATACTTGCTTTGTACTCACAACCCTCAGCACAGGTTTATACATCAGGCCTCTTGTCAAAACCGTTTACAATCTCCAATAGCAACTTGCCAGGGATGCCCGTTATCGCCCTACATATTTAATCTTATGATGGAACCTCTAGCCGAATCTATTTGCTCCTATTCCAGGTATTCCGGGGTTCAAATTCCACCAACAAATGCACGTCATTAACTTATTTGCAGACAATGTTATATTTCTACTAACTAACCCCACCACCTCTCTCCCAAGAGCACATGAAATCCTCACGGCATTTGGGAAAATATCCTACTATAAAATTAACTGCCATAAATCTCTAATTCTAAATATGGGTATATCCACGCACACCAAACAGTTATTGGAAAAATCCACACCATACATATGGTCAAAGGAGGGCATTCAATATCTGGGAATCACCCTGACCCAGTCAGTCAACTCACTAGCCTCAACTAACATTAAACCACTCATCACACGTCTTGATAACTAAATGAAAGACATGGCAAAACAAGAAATATCCTGGATGGGAAGGGTAGCGGCATACAAAATGATGATCCTCCCACAGATCCTATACATGCATAGAGTGCTACCCGTAAACTTCCCATCGAAATACATACAATCCTTGTCGAGTTCCATGTGGAGATTTATATGGGGGGGGGGAGGCAAGATGCAGGAGGTGCAGGGGTACCAGACCTAATTGATTATCTTTGGGCTTGGGATTATCTTTGGGCAGTAAGATTAGACCAAATTAAAGCCTGGTTTCAAAAAGAGAACATCTCTGCATGGGTTAATATTGAAAGGAGTATGGCTCCCATACAAGATCTTACAACGATGCTACTGGTGGACTCCTGGTTACCATGGCCATCAAAAGAGCTTCCCCCCTTAATCCTTACTTCCGTACAAGCATGGAGACTACTCCATAGCCAAAAATACTCAACCTCCCAAGTAACTGAACACAGCCTCCCCATAGAAGCTTTAACAACCAAAATACCCTTTCTCCCTGTAAAACTACTGGCCAACCATGGCATAAAGCACATACAAGATCTCCACCAGAACTCCAAACTGAAATCAATCGAACAACTAACACAGGCACACGATCTTCCAAGGGAGTTACACTTCCCTTGTGTAAGAATTCTCAACTTCTTAAGACAACACCCTACACCACACATTCTTACGTTAACCACAGCGTGGTTATTTTATAATTCAAACTCCACGAACTCCAAAGGTATAACGTTGTTTTATAACCTCATTCAAAGGAAAAACAAATTCCACAAAATAAAAATATAATTAAATGGGAAAATGATCTACATAACGAATTCACAGAAAACCAATGGTTGGCAGCCCTCAAGGAAGTATACAAATCCATGCACTGCGTAAATCACTGGGTAACATCCCTCAAAATAATTAATAGATGGCACTATACCCCTAATAGACTTGCTAAAATATTCCCAAATATATCTAACACATGCTGGAGAGGTTGCGGCCTCACAGGAAACCTTTTACATACCTTTTGGGATGTCCAAGCCTCACAAGCTTTTGGAATAAAACATTTCAACTAATCTCATCCCTAACAGGGATCATTACGCATCCTAACCGGGAACTAGCCTTGCTACACATAAACATTGATAAATTCCCCACAAACTATAGACAAATGGTTTCCCACATATTGTTAGCCGCTTGAACTCTAATCCTACAAAACTGGAAATCCAACACTAGCATTAACATATCAGATTTAAAAACAATGGTTACCAGAAATTATAATCTCAAAGGACTATTAGCCATAAACTCCTCTAAATGCGCAAATTTTGATTCCAACTGGCAAAATTGGTCTGATCTTGAAAGGTCCAATAACAAATAACTGCTATGTTGCTTATATACCACTCACAATAATTCTATGTGTGCTATACCTGTTTATATTTAATTACAGGGAAAACTCTGTACAAACTGTGCTTGTGTGTGTATGTTCTTGTTCATACTGTTAAAATCAATAAAAAATATTGAAAAAAAAAAAAATGTCCTGTCTTTACAACAACTTTAATATTAACATTTTAATATATATCATATTCAATTAAATAATTATTTATTCTCTAGGAGTCAAGCCTCCCTTGAACAAATCTTCATACACATAACAAAAAATACACAATTTAAGTGTATTGTCCAAATTTAAAGTAAGATCTAAACAAAACTCCAAATTATTTCCTACGTTTGCATTAGAAAATGTTAATTACTAAATTAAATTAAAAATGCCCCATATTGAAATGATCTATATTTTATTTGTGGTTTTCATGTTATTGATTGCTCATGCCATACACACGATGCAATAATTGTAACAACATACTAAATGTCACTATTAGATAATAGTCTAAATAGCGATGCACTGCACATTATGTTATTAGATTGAATCTATTATATAGGTCCAATCTATTTGTCGTATTGCTATTTAAGGCTATTTTACAAGGTATTGTAGAAAACACTTCCTATCTCAGGCCGCAATCAATTCCTTTTTGCCCAAATTGCCCACCATATATGTGATCACATGGTTGACTGAAAGCCATTTAGGAGTATGTGTCTCTGAATGGTCATTACTTCCTTCTACTCAGAGAATATCTAAATGGTGTACTGTGCTCATGTAATTTGATCTCTGAAATCTACAAAAACATTTAAGTAAAAGTTGCTCCAATGCCATTGTGTTGCACTCAAACAATATACCAGGTGTAATATAAGCAGTGCATTTCTTGTTCGTGATGAATTGGCTTATTGTAATATCCAGATGTTAAGTCTATTGTGATAAGCAAATCATTCTCACTAGAGAAAGCCCATGCACTTATTTTGGGAGATAAGAGATACACATCTTTTGCAATACATATGTTTTAGAGGTACCTAATCACCTAAGTACTTTACCCTTCAAACTCACTCACTTTCAGAGTCCCTAACAGTTTCCCTATTCTTTCAGCATCCAAGATTTTTATCTATCATTGAAACTGTTTTGAATCCCCTTTTTACTACATAACAATGGTTTGCTTAGGATATAGTTTTTGTTGAATGTAAGACAAAAATGTATCCTGCAAAAATGTATCATATACCTCTACATATTTTGAATTGTTTTGTCTAATCTGAAGTGTCATAGTTACATAGTAAGGAAGAATACTTTCAAGAACAATGTCATCATTTTTATTAATCAATACATTTTATACAAGGAAAAGTATACCGGCAAAAAACATAAATGTAATCATTCGGTGTGATAACCTTGGCCTTTAACATTGCAGAAGTTCTCCAAAAACACTTTCATTGAGTTTTTATAGGTATTTGTGTGGTAAGCTGGGACATAGATGTACAAGATTCCATATTCTGATACCTGGAATTAAATTTCTGATGTTAATTACTTGTACACTCACTCCTTTTTGTGCCTTGATAGCACTTTGTACAGATTTTTTACTTTGCATGTGCATTTGCTTAGCAAGTGCATTGCTTAGCGAGCTGTTTTTTTTTTTTTTTATCTTTTAATAGAATAGGGAAGGATTAAACCCCTATTTGGTTATGTATTGTGATTTGTGTCCTGTTGTATAAATTGAGACCTTGTGAGCTGCTATATTCCTCTAATAACGATAGCTGATTACACTTTTCACATCCCCAAATGTGATAATATTGCCAAAAACAGTCTATATTTAAGTATACATATAAATAAATATATATATATATATATATATATATATATATATATAAAACAGTGTAGCGCTTACAGTCAAATTGTGCAAAAATAGCAATAATCAATGTGCAGAAACTGTGCAAAATTCATCAAAGTTCATCAAAGGTATTAAAATTCAGGAGTTCATAAAAAAATCGTTCATAAGCGAAAAAATGTAAAAGGTGCTCTGGTGCAATATTCAATCCAGACTTTCCTCATAAGTACACATCCGGCTCTCCAGACTTTCCCACATTCAGTGAAGTGACTTTCTCTCAGATCTTTCACTAATAGGACTCTTGGCTAAAGCCACATAACATCAATCCCTCCTGATGGATCTATCCATGTGACCACACAGCACCCTGTGCCCACCACCAGATGTGCTCTCACCTTAAGGGTGTGTAAACAGTGCCTTTGAATAGTAGGTTTCTGTGAGAATGAGCCCAGGTGTAGAATGGGCTGGATGAGTCACAGGCGGAGGGGAGCCCCTCCCCCAATGATGTCAAGACATTTCTGCAGAGAGATATAGACGCAAATGGGGACAACGTGTGCTGTTCAACACAGGCAGTTCGAAAACCAGGAAGTAAAGTTGTCACCTCACTAAAGTAAGTAAGTGCACATGACAGCAGGAGACAAGATTCTTCTTGCTGCTATCATGCAAAGGACAACTCAATGGGGTTGATTTACTAAAGCTGGAGAGTGCAAAAACTCATGCCGCTGTGCGTGCTAACCAATCAGCTTCTAACCTCAGCTTGTTCAATCAAGCTTTGACAATAAAACCTTGAAGCTGATTGGTTTCTGTGTGGAGCTGCACCAAATTTTGCACTTTCAAGCTTTAGTAAATCAACCCCTTTGTGTCAGGAAATGTGTACACAGCATGTAATCTGTGGAAATCGGTGGAGCTGTGGTGAAACATCCATGTGAAGGCAGATAGTGTGCTGATGAGTTCCATGCTACACCTGGGCTGGATGAGTCTCGTTCTCACAGATACCTACTATTCAAAGGCGCTGTTTACATGCCCTTAAGGTCAGGGCACATCTGGTGGTGGGCACAGGGTGCTATGTGGTCACACCGATATATCCAGCATGAGGAATTGATGTTATGAGGCTTTAGCCAAGAGTCCTATTAGTGAAAGATCTGAGAGAAAGTCACTGCACTGAATGTGGGAAAGTCTGGAGAGTCGAATGTGTACTTATGAGGACAGTCTGAATATTGCACCAGAGCAACCTTTTATGTTTTTTCACTTATGAACTATGTGTTTATGAACTCTTGAGTTTTAATAGCTGTTGTGGAAATTGTCCTTTACTTCCTGTCTTGGAGATGCAACAGGAAATAAAAGGAAATATTCTCAAAGTGAGAGGAACTCCCATCTCAGACAGTTATCCCCTAGAACATTTGCCCCATTAGAAGAACATCAGAGTGCTTCACACAGGGAGCAACAAGGGAATTTGTTGTGTTTGCTAGCAGATCTATTGAACTGGTTATGAACATTCCATTCACGTAGTTGTCACAGTATGCCATCAGGTCCATATCTGGTATTCCAGACATGGATGTGTTGGAATCCTTTTTAAATCACTCCTGGGGTAACTGGAATAATCAAACCAAGACAAGCTTTTGTATGGTTTTGAACAAAGTCACAGCACGCTACTGAGAAAAAGATAATTTTATCAAAGGAGGATCCAAAGAGTCTTCAATTAAAGTTAGATGAACTAGAAATTTTGGGGATATATTTCATGGGCTGGACTGTCTGATATGCCAGTTCAGTAAGGTGGTGTGGAGGTTTCTTAGAAATCATTTCCTTGCCCAATTGTAAAGCGCAGTCCATAACCACCTGAAAGATCCAGACAGAAGCAAACACCAATTAGAGTAAGGACTCATCCACAAAAGCAATAAATCTAGAGAGGAATTCTGATAGTTTCTTCATCTAATACCAAAAGGAAGTGGATCTATGAATGAGCATACCTATTACCTTGTTAGGGCGAGAGACAGACGGACCCACTGAAGGATGTATAGCCCAATTTTAAATTGAAAACTGCATACATGTTGCATATTCCTGCACAGAAAAAAATCTGCATTGTGTGGTGTGAACAGGGCACATAGAGAACCATGTTTTTTTTTAGCCCTTGCAGAACGCGTGAAGAAAAACTGACGTCTCTGTACCATGGTGTGAACGAGGCTTTAAGGTACAATTTTGGAGTGGACAGGACAACACAATAACAGGATAATCAGTGTACAAAAAATAACATCCACTAACAGATATATCTCTGACATTTTAAAAATTATTAGAATAAATATGGCTTATTAGTTCTTTCCACATGTTGAAATTCATGTGTATGGTGGTTCAGCATTAATGGTATCACCATGATATGTCATAAATGATTTTGCAGCTCTTCAGATGTAGCAGTACTTATAAAGTACACATATAAAGTGGTTGTATTAACCGCGCACTCAATACCACAATACTTATGCTTTTAGGTGCCATCTCTATTAAAATAATGCTTTTGAATGGTGGCATTCACTTCATTTAATAGATCACAGATGTGTTTGTGTTGTCTATCATGTTGTTCAGTGAAGTTTCACACTAATGATTAGAATACTGTAAACAATGTTTCTCAGCCTCGGTCCTCAGGGGTCAATAGTAGTACACATTTTAATTATATACTGACTTGCTTTACCATACACAAGTTAATCTGTGCAAGTATTTAACCCAGCTGTCCCCAAATGCTGCTATGCTTAAATAATGATCTGTGCCTCCTATACATGTCTCTCTAATTAAAGGCAAGCAATATTTTGTTTCTCTACACAGCACAAAGTGCTCTGTGTACTCTTATAAAACATCAACATCTTCTGTGGTCTTCTGCCTGGGTGGAGTATTTGAAAATGCTATATTTTATGGCAACTTGGTTGAAGTAAGTTTTTTTTTTTAGCACTTCTCAGCCTAGCTTCAGATTGGCAAAGAACGTTAACCAATGTTAGAAGGAATGATCACAGAAAGCTCCAATGTAGCACTCAAGTTCCCAAGTAGCTTTTATTTACATGTACGTAAGGTTTCAAAACCACAACCTAAATCTGGACAAATTACTGTTCCTTGCATACATGTGGGAAGCTGAGTAAACTTTCTGTTTCTCTTGAGCTTTGTTCAGTACCTTGGACAGTGAACATCTGTCTACTGAATTATACAAAGCCCATATACCAAATACTCATTGTTATGGACTATTATCTTTGGATTGAGCGACAAAGAGATACAAAGATTTTCATCCTAGAGCTTAGTACACAGATGGTGAACTGTTTGCATAATATTACAGGAAAAAATGGAATTACCCCTGTTCAACCATCTTTACTTACAGTAAATACAATAAAAAATGTTTATGATGTTTCCCAGTCAAATGGCAGAGCTCACACTACCAACAATGTAAAATATGTTTTGCAGTGAAAGAACTGAAATAATGTTTAGGCGTGCTTTCACAGTCAAAGTCAACGCCCAAATAAAAAACTGTTCAATATCTTGAGCTGTTTGGCTTACCAATATCTGACCATACTGAAAATGACAACAGAGTAAAGGACAAACCAGACCAGATATCAGAAGACAAAGAAGGGTGCCATCATGGTTCTCTCTTTCACAATTAATACAGTGTTGGTATTGCAAAAAATGATAAACGACATATTAGGGGTCTATCCCCTTAAAAACAAGTGGTTGTTCCTACACATAGTCTCAAACTAACACCCTAAATGTAGAGTAAATCCAGTATCAGTTACAGTAGGGAATGATAACTCGTCCCATATCACATTTTGCCTGTATTGGCTTCTTCAAGGGATTCAGGGGCTGTGTATGGTTTGGAACAACATTTATATAAGAGCAGAAAATTTAGCGATGTCAGGAGAGCTGCATATAACCTTTGCTCCAATGGCAGTCAGAGTGTGTAGGATCCTATACACACTTCCCACCCCATGGTCCCTTGCAGTACTTACCTCAGGGGATGCTGAGTTGTCAGTGACCATGCAGCCATTTCAGCTGTCTAGGGAATGGAATTCCTGCTCTTCTCCCCCTTTTCTCAGTTCAGCAATTCTGGGACAAACCAGAGAAATTCTGATTGGTCAGTGCCTGCACAGTGAATCACACTAGTCTGCACTGGAAGGTATCACAAAACTACATACATGTGGGACCAATAGAAGAAAGAAACATCAGAAGAATATTTAGGGGGGCATTATTCCAACCACGATATATGGAGAAACAAACCAAAAAATGGGGCTTTAAATATGCTTCCCCGGGACTATTCAAAACACACTCATAAATCTCAGTTAAAAATTATATTTTAACTGTACAAAATGTATAAATTTACTCCCAATATATAAAATAAATGTGTGGAGCAGGATCTTCTTAGTAGCAAATACAAAAAAGGTAAATATAATGTATATGTAGTCAGCAATCACAGAAAGCCTAATAATTCATATATAAATCAGTCTACGCATTTTGCGGTGGTTGCCACTATCTTAGGACTGTAATGGCCACTTTTCTGTGTACATTGGTAATGAACAAAGACCTGCCTATGAAAAACAAAGACAGCAGTTTAAACATACAAAGTCCAAGTCACATCAAAACCATATTGTTCATCAAAAAATGATGAGGGTTGAAAGGGAGGGAAAAAAACACAAAACAGCACCACAAACACAGAACCACAACATCTTACCTCACATAAAAACATCCAAATCACCCATCCAGTGGTGGATCAAATGGTTAACCCTTCGTGTGGTTAGGGTGGTCTACATGCATATATGTTGGGTTGGATGGCCTACGTGTGTAAATCTCATGGCAATAAGTAAAACTATAAAAGTTTAATTTTTACAGGTTAGAATGGGGTGCCTTGATATTGTGCATAATTTTAAAGAGTGCCATGACTGAAAAACAGTTGAGAAACACTGAAATATAGGAATGGGGTGTTTAAAATAATCTGCCATATATGTTAATATGCTGGGGACACAACTGGGCAGAAACAGGTGAGTCTCAGAGGGTAAGAGGAAGTCCTTCCAAAACTGATTACTTCATTTTAGGTGGATTATTATGGATTTAATCTCCCATTGGCTTGTTGAGGATTTTACAGATCATAGCAGTATCTCCCCAGCTATAGCCCTCACTTTGCATTCTAAAGCAAGACAGATAGTTCTTGGCAGTAATGTCAAGTCAGTAGCACCCATCTCCATAAATACACACATATAGAGGTAAATGTGTGAGCCAGTAGTACAGATGGATCTGAGTATGTATGATATATGTACTGCAAAATAGGTAAATAAAATAGCTCTAAAGACACAGATGTGAAGTATTTCTTCACGTCTTTGGGTTATGTAGTTACATAACTCTTTATGTTTAGATGCATTAATAAAGAAAATATCATTGTTTATATCATGTTTTATATAGTCTGTGGTACACCAAAAAATATCTGCAGAGGGCAGTTGCACTGACAAGCCCAATTAAGTTTTGCCAAATGATCCTTAATCCGTTATTTGTGAAACAAATCATTAAGGTTGCTAATTGCAATTGTTTGTCATTTCAGGGACAGTTATTGTGGTACTTTACCATGAAATGCTGGAATGGAAAGAATGTAGGCTTCCCTGCCTGAAGCAACTGTAAACACTGGGATTTACTCAGCCCTTATTTAAGAAATATATACAAAACATAGTTGCAAAACAAAAACTAATTTAGTCAGCTGAAACGTTACAAAGGCATAACCTGGCACTGTATGAGATTAGTATCAATTTAAAAAGGAACAATGTTAAAACACAAGGAAAATAAAAATGCCAAGATTGATTGAAATATTATTTAATTTAGTTTAGTGATTTATAGCAGACTGGACAAGATATGTTATGGGTGATGGCCATTCTTAAGGACTTGCCTTAAACTGTGAAATATAATGTGTGATTTTAGACTCAACCTTGTACTGATTCCAAGGCTAAGTTCACCCTGCTACTATGTAGTGCAGCTTGGATGTGGTTTGCATATTTTATTGGGGCCAAACTATCGCTGAGATTGCACCAGAGTAGTACAGGAACCTTTTCCAAAAATGAACAGGCACTATTGAAAACAATGTGATTTCCATTGTAATGCGATTGTGTGCAAATCAAGTCACATCTCAAATCACACTGGTGTGAACGGAGCCTGAAGAAATTTCCCATATTATTATAACTGTGCTGTTATGCTTCATAATACAAGACTTTACCCCGTTTTTATAAGCACTGTGACATTTGAGTCCAAGAGTCGATTAGTACCTCCAGTAATACTAAGCTATGAACAAGAAGCTGAAGCCACAATGGTACACGCTAGGGTTGCACTGATACCACATGCCACTGAGTATGAGTAACGATTCTTTACCTTTGGTAGTCGCCGATACCAATTACCGATACCTACCGCATAGGAAGAGTAGGCAGAGGGGTGGTTTGGGAGGTGCACCTCAACATCCCCTTTACATTACACAGCCCCCTGCTCCTCTGCATCCCCTTTACATTACACAATCCTCTGCACCTCTGGACCCCTTTACATTACACAGCCCCCCTGCACCTCTGGGCCCCTTTACTTTACACAGCCCCCTGCTCCTCTGCATCCCATTTACATTACAAAACCCCCTGCACCTCTGGGCCCCTTTACATTACATAACCCCCTACACTTCTGGGCCCCTTTACATTACACAACCCCCTGCACCTCTGGGCCCCTTTACATTACACAGCCCCCTGCTCCTCTGCATCCCCTTTACATTAAACAACCCTCTGCACCTCTGGACTCCTTTACATTACACAGCCATCCCTCAGCTGTGTATTTTTTTGGGGGGGTCACCTTGGAGAGGTGAGTGTGGGCGGACCTGGGGGGGTCTTACTTTGTTTGGGGTTTTTTTCTGTTTTTTTACTTTTTACATTTATTTTATTTTTTGGGGGTGGGGGTCACCTTGGAGGGGCGAGTGTGGGTGGACTTGGGGGGGGGTCTTACAATGTTTGTTTTTGTTTTGTTTTTTCACTTTTTACATTTTATTTACATTT
>BLSH010124890.1:395355-409373 GCA_018402905.1 Glandirana rugosa
TTTACATTTATTTTATTTTTTGGGGGTGGGGGTCACCTTGGAGGGGCGAGTGTGGGTGGACTTGGGGGGGGTCTTACTATGTTTGTTTTTTCACTTTTTACATTTTTAAATTTTTTTGGGGGGTGGAGTCTTTGGTGAGATATCAGAGGTCTAAACAGACCCCAATATCTCTTATTTTAAGACAGAGAAAAGGAACTGAAGTCCCTTTTCTCAGCAGCACTTAACTTCAATGAGTGAGGAATTTCAGGAATTTCTCACTCATGGAGAAAACGACAGACTGATACTTAGCAACACTCGCTGTTACTATTATGAGCTGTCAGTGGGACATATAACAGCGATCTTAGTGAACGCTGCTTGTGTCCTCTGTGCTATGGGAGGGCGTTGGTAAACACATGTTTACCAACCCCCCCAAGCCCTAACTTCACCCGCACCGCTGCCCTGCCCCCCCCCGCCGTGAACCCCAGCCTGTCAGCTCGCCGGAGAACGCAGGCAGAAGCTGCGGGAGGGGGGCAGGAAGGGATGCTGCTTGGAGCAGCAATGGATGGGAGGTGCGGGGGCCGGTATGGGGGGGTGTTTGAGTGGCGGGGGGGACACATCTGGATCCCCCCAAGCCCCATGCAGCATTTTAAGCCGGCGGGAGTGGCACAGGAGGGATGCCGGTTAATGATGGTAGCTGTGGGGGCTGCCATCAGGGGGGTACAGTGATCGGGTTAAGGAGGGGGGTCACCCTAGCCTGGTGACAGCTGGCTGGAGGGGAGGAGGAGGCAGAGAGGGGGAATCCGAGGACACAGCGGCAGCTTCCATTTTTTCCATTACATTTCAGTTGTTAACAGGAATTCCCGCTGACAACTGAAAGAACCGAGGACTAGTACAGGCCTGCAATCAGTTTAGATACCACTGATTCTGGAGCCCTCAGGTTGGTTTTCTGCCAGAGTACAGCTTATCTATACACTTAAGACATGGCTAATGTGTAGGGATGTGTGAAATCAAAAGTTTTCATTCTCTTTTTACTGCCTTTCTTTGCAATTTCACCATATCATCAACCACCCCAACCTTTAACCAGCCTTTGCAGTAAGATGCACTTGGAAATGCAACGTACATCAAAAACAAACAAAAGATTTCCCTGCAGACTTACCAGCCAGCCTGCAAAACATCCAAATTGACCCTGTCCAACAATTTATATTAAAAACAGAGGGTTTTGTTTGCACACATTTGTGTAACCTGTAGTGTTCCCGTCAAGGCTTCTCTGTAACCTGCAGTCCTAACTCTATAATTTCCAGAGTCTCCTAAATAAGCTGTGGATAGATTAGGGGCAGGTGTGCCTGGAGGGAGCCCACCCCTTCTTAAAGGCACAGGGATGCACATGACACCCAGCAGGGGCACAATGGCAGCAAAGGTATCCAGGAAATGAGGCAACTGAACTTCCAAAGTGCACAGTCTATTTGCCTTTAGTAGATCAATGCCACTGTCGTTTAAATCAACTAGTCAGGTTATGGGGCCTCAAATATGCCTCTTGATTCCTCTGAAGCAATGCAAGTAACATAGCAATGATGCAATCAGGGAAGGATCTTACTAACATTCCAATGCTGAAACTACTAGCACAATACATCGTCAACATTAGATGTCTGTGCAACGCTAGACACCGGCAATGATGCCAAATAGAAATGAAAAATCAATTTGCATTAAATGGGGTTTGCCTTGGGTCATATTGATTAATCTGTGGCTCATGTTCATATAGTTTTGGAAATCTGCAACAAGCATTTGAACATGGTGAAATTTGGCAGGCTATCCTAGGTTACTTATCCTCCTTAGTGCCAACCATCATATAAAACACAAGATGAAATAATTGCAGGAGCCACTCATAGCCACTTTAAAACCACAAGCTCCTTTTTTGGATATCTCTTAAAGCTGCTCACTACTTCATAATCATATAAAGTACATTTATTAAATTGTCAGTGTTTACTGTCAGTAAATGTCAGTAAATGCCATCAGAGGTTATGATCATTCATCACTGTCACAGACTGTGCATTTGGTGATTAGCAGTGTATTTGTCAAGCTGATGTTTCTGCTCACCTGCCATTTACTCTGTGTCTCGGGGCTACTGCCACACACAGACATTGGTTAGTTTGCTTTGTAAGGATCAGACTAGCATTAAAACTACTAGTTATTGGGGCATAGTGTTAGTTTCCAGTTTTTCCACTATTTGGGTTACCATAAAAAGTCTTGAATCAATATTTTAGATAATGATCTATATATTTACTTATAGCAGAGGAAAGTAAATCCTACAATTAAATTTATTCTTTAAATATTCTGTAACAAAATGTTATTTAAATTGACTCCAGTAACTATTTTACTTCTTGTAACAATACCAGTATTCCACTATGAAGAAACTCTTTGCTAGTTTTTCTTATTTTTAAAGTAAAAATGGTAATGACAAATGTATTAAATCAGCTAACTACATCAGCCAAACAACTAACCCAGCAATCAAAGCTTGGATTATGATTGGATTATGAAAATAACACATCTCAAAAGTATTTACAATAGGTCCTTCTTGGGAAAGGACCAATTGTCCCTGTCCACAACAATGATTTGATGGAAGATCAGGAGTGTTGAGCAGAACTTTTGTATATTGTGAAAACTTAAAAATATGTGCAGTTTTGTATTCTTTATTCACTGACAACCATCCAAAAAAAAAAAAATACATTTACATCTCTTAGAGGTACAAATAGGCCAGTGGCACAATCATTTGATAGCCTAAAAGTAGACAAAAGCCACAGCAAGACTCGCTGCCAGGAAAGATTGCTGCCGTGATCTATGATTATGACCCCTCCTCCTTCCCCGAAGATGGTGGAACCATTCACAAAGTGCAGCATGACTCGTGCATGTAGAGTAGGAAACCGGTTGTGAAGCCTGAAGGCTTCACTGCCGGTTTCCTTTATTGAAGATGCCGGTGCTTGCAACCAAAGCTAATTGAACAATTAGCTTAGGATGCTGACATTGTTGGATCCCTAGACAGGTAAGTGTCCTTATATTAAAAGTCAGCAGTGGGGGGCACCAGAGATTCTCTTTAAAGAAATTCTAAAGACTCAGTTTTTACTTTTTAAAAATAACAAACTGTTATACAGTGCTTGCTTGCTCTTTGCAATGGATTTGCACAGAGCAGCCCCAATACTCATCTTCTCAAGTCAACCGAACTGCCCCTCCCCCTCCTGATTACCCACATAGCTAGCCGCTGAGCTACTTAATTACTATATCGAAAATAAAATAGGAAATATGTTTATTTGCCTTAATATCTTTCTTAATTCAGATTGCTAATTTCACATTATACTTGTTTGTAGCCTAAATACTGAAATGTACATGTAAAACTGTAATTTTTAACGTTTGGAAATGTCAGTAAAAACATGGCAGTGTCAGTAAATTTTTGGTGTCCTGTCAGTAAATTTCAATCTAGTAGGTTGGCAACACTGATTACTAGTAGAATGTGCTATTGCAAGCAAGAAGCTGTCTTCTTTATATTTGCATGTATATTTTCAATACTTAAAGTGGAGGTCCGCCGCCTGCCGCCGTTCCTTTAAAAATTAAGTCAGCAGCTACACATATAGTGCTTACTTGAGGACACTTACCTGTTCTGGAGCCAGCGATGTCAGCACCACCCACCGATCTTCGGATTGGCAGGTCGAGTGCTGCCGCTGCCATTGAGGCTGAGGGAACCCAGATGTGTAGCCGCTCTGCTTCATGGCCGGGTCCCTGCTGCACATGCACGAGCTGCCGCTTTGCTTTCCCATTGGCCGTGGTGGAGAAGGAGGAGGGAGGAGGGAGCCCGGCTGCTGATGGCCACAGCCCTGGGCTCCCGGATGTGTGGAAAAGGACACCTGTCACAGGTGTCCCCCCCCCCCCGAAAGGTGCCAAATGTGACACCTGAGGGGGGAGGAATCAGACCAGCGGAAGTTCCACTTTAAGTGTGATCAATAATAGTTTCCTGAAATATAGTGAGTCTTCTGACATCTGTCAATATCCTTGACAGTTTCCACTATAGTTAATTTGCTGAATTGATCACAAATGAGATAAAAAGAAGAGGGAATAATATTTGAGGCTTGTTTCTGCCCTAGACACTGTTACAATGTACCATTATGGCAAGCAGAGCCCTGTACCCTTTTCAGTAGCTGAAATAAAGAGACAGCAGAAACCATGCTGTGCTAATCAATGAGGTGTGAGAAGTAAGAAGAAAAGCTGACAGTGAGTAGTGAACACTGGCAATTAGCAACTGTAGTTACTAAAATGGCTAATGATAATTACATTACCTGACTCAGTCAGTGGACTAATGCACTGGGAATGTGACACTCCATGGCACTGGGCAGCACAAAGCATCCAGGCCCTCTGTATTGGGAAAAGGGCATACATTCTGAATATGACTTTGGAAGAAAGTAATATACAGAAAGATGATCAATTTTATTGTCAGCATAAACATCTATCACTGATGTTTTAATCATTGGTGTCCCAAAATAATGTGACATATATTTCCTGTTGTGTGGGTGCTAAGAGTATTTCCTTCATTTTTTTTTTTTTTGGATTGCAGTATATCATTTATTTTCAGATGAAATGGTAATTCCTGAAAAAAAGAAATGTATGCACCCACTAGTGAATTGAATCATCACTTATGTATGAGGTGCAATGTTTTAATTTTGGGGGCTGTTGATCTGTTGAATTATCAGTCTGAGATTTGTATCCCTTAAAAGACCCAATAGGTTAAAGGAGAAGTAGGGTCAAAGCTTTTTGGCCCTACTTCTCCTATGGATCACAGGGTGCAGTTTGTTCTACACTCCTGTGACTCGCTTTTAGCCGACATCGGGCTGAAGCCCGAATTGGCAACTGGCTAAGCCTCTCAGCTGCACCTCGGGCGAGCTTCTCCCTCCCTTATCTAGCACAGCGCTTCAGTCAGCTCTGGAGGAGCAGAGCAGACAGTCAGTAACAGCGATCTGCGGTATTTGATCTCTCAGTTTTCAGTGCAGAGACATTTATTTATACCCCATACTTCTCTTTTAACCACTTAAAGACCGCCCAATGCATATACAGTATCTCACAAAAGTGAGTACACCCCTCACATTTTTGTAAATATTTTATTATATCTTTTCATGTAACAACACTGAAGAAATTACACTTTGCTACAATGTAGTAAGTGTACAGCTTGTATAACAATATAAATGTGCTGTCCCCTCAAAATAACTCAACACACAGGGGCTAATTCACTATAGCCTGAATATGCGATTGAGCGACGCCTAAAAATGTAAGTCAATTAGGATTTCAACTGGGCATTAATGCGAACGGGAGATTGCATGAATGCCGTGAATATGCCTTCTTAATAGGCATATGTGGGAATAGCTGATGTCAATTGGGCTTGAACCTCCAAAATCCATTGAAGGTTTGTATGAAAATTATTTGCTATTAAAAGTGTATGGGGACCTGGGTACTGCCACAGCAAAATGGCAAATATGCCTTCACATATTTTCAGTATGTAATGCTGAGTACAATGCAAGGTATGGTGATAACATCTGTAGGATTCAAACCAGTAGCTGTAACCTTTGTTAAGGTAATTAAGGAAACAACTACACTATAGAGATGACCAGAACCAGTCATAGAAACTATATTTACTAATCTTGTATTATGTTAATTATTTTCAAACTAACTGCCGGCACATTAACTAGTGTGAGATTATTCCAATTCCACACCATAATATTATTGAATATGTACATACCATTGCATACATTTAAAGAGTTCATAGTCTGGAAACAAACTGATAGGCATTAGCTAATTGGCGAATATGCCTTGACATATTTTCAGCATATAATGCTGAGTACAATTCAAAATGTGGCAATACCATCTGCAGGATTCAAACCCGTAGCTGTAACCTTCGCGGGTAATTAAGGAAACCATTACACTATAGAGTTGACCACAACCAGCCATAGAAAATACATTTACTAATCTTGTATTCTGTTAATTCTCTACAAACTAACTGTGGGCATGTTAACTAGTGTGTGATTATTCCAATTCCACAGCATAATATTACTGAATATGTACATACCATTGCATGCATTTAAAGAGTTCATATTATGGAAACAAACTTATAGGCATTAGCTAATTGGTGAATATGCCTTCCCAAATTTTCAGCATATAATGCTGAGTACAATTCAAGGTGTGGAGATACTATCTGTAGGATTCGAACCCGTAGCTGTAACCTTTGAAGATGACAACGGAAACCACTGCACTACGGAGTTGACCACAACCAGTCATAGAAAATACATTTACTAATCTTGTATTCTGTTAATTCTCCACAAACTAGCAATCGAGGACCAAAGTCCTCATTGAAGGATTGTATGCAAGTTACTTGCTATAAAAAGTGTATGTGGACCTGGTACTGCCCTGGGGGACATGTATAAATTGCTAAAAAATGTTTTTAAAACAATTGTTTTTTAAAGAGCAGGGATTTTAATGATGGTTAAAGTGGTTGTCTACCCAAAAAAGTGTTTTTTACCTACAGGTAAGCCTATAATAAGGCTTACCTGTAGGCAAAATTAATATCTCCTCAACCTGTATGGTTTAGGAGATATTCCACTTGCAATGCAGCCGCTGACGTCACGGCGCATGCACAGTGATGGCCTGGTGCATAGCACCAGACCCTGCCGGAAAGTCCAGCGGAACAAGGGGCTCCAGCGCGCATGTGCGGGAGTGATGTCTTGTGGCTCCGGCCACTCATAGCGCCAGAGCCGCGAACTCGTAAGAAGCCACACTGTGAAGATGTCCGCTCCCTCTGCAGGGACTGGGCAGCCCTGCGGGAGCTTCGTTCTGAGGTGAGTATTTCATAATGGGCTAATATGCGGTTCATACTAGCTCATTATGCCTTTGCCTTGCAGGTTATTTTTTTCCCCCTTGGGTAGACAACTGCTTTAAAGTGAAACACTAAAAATGGAAAATTCCTTTAAATATCGTCCCTGGGGGTGTCCTTGGTCTGCCTGTAAAGTGGCACATCTGTACAATGCATGGTACATGCCGCAGCAAAATGGCAAATATGCCTTCACATATTTTCAGCATATAATGCTGAGTACAATGCAAGGTGTGGTGATACCATCTGTAGGATTCAAACCCATAACTGTAACCTTTGAATGTAATTAAGGAAACCAATACACTATAGAGTTGACCACAAACAGCCATAGAAAATACATTCACTAATCTTGTATTCTGTTAATTCTCTACAAAGTAACTGCCGGCATGTTAATTAGTGTGTGATTATTCCAATTCCACATCATAATATTAATGAATATGTACATACCATTGCAGCATTTAAAAGAAATCATAATATGGAAGCAATCAAACCGATGTGAATTGGCGAATATGTATTAGCATATTTTCAGCATATAATGCTGAGTACAATGCAAGTTTCCAGAAGGTGATACCAACCATACCATTGAACTACTCTGTGGAGTAGATAGCCTTGTTTAAATGTATCATATAGGCTTGCTGATACCATACAAATCATTGTACCAGCCAAACTTTGAACAGTCAGAAGTGTTTGACATTCATATCAGCTGGGATTACTACTGACCTGGGATTAGCTGAAGCTATTCACATGGTACAGGTTGTTGAGATAAGCCCACGTACCATGTGATAGCTGGGGCCCAATCCCGGCTAATCAATCTAGGTAATCAAGCTGATATTAAAGTGGTGTCTCAGCCCCCCCACCACAGAAAATGTACAAGTCAGCAGCTACACATCCTGCAACTGCTGACTTTAAGTATTAGGACACTGTCCTGGATGCTAGCTATGTTGGCACCCCAGCCCATGTTTCCATTGGCTCTCAGGTGCTGTCACCTCCATTGCCAATTCCCTACTGCGCATGCACAAAGCGCACTGCTTTCTGAATGGCCTGGCAGCAGGGAAGGAGGAGGGGTGACAAATTTCTGCCATACCTCGCTGCAGTGAGGTCCGTTGGAAGTGGGGATAGGTACCTGTCCAAAACAGGTACCCGTTCTCCCCCCTCAAAAGGTGCCAAACGTGGCATCAGAGGGGGAGGAGAGAGATAAAACAGAGCTTCCACTTTTGAGCAAAAATCTAAGGCCCCTTTCACACTTATGCAACTTATCCTGCGACTTGGGACTGCAAAGTCGCCTGTCAAGTTGGACCCCATGATTTCCAATCAGTAGCATTCATTGCTGTGTGGCCTTAAGTGGCACCAACCTAAAACTAATCCCTGAACTACTTTGGTCTGAGTATGATATGACTTGAGGTCCCTAGACCTCAAGATTACACAGGCATTGATTAAAGTTACGTCAAGTCACATAAGTGCGAATGAGGCCTAAGTCAAAGGTGTTATTCTGAAAGTAATGCAGTTTGCCCAGGACATTGCCCCAACTTCAGAGAATGCCTGTGTAATATTGAGAGCTAGGAACTTCAAGTCACACCAAAGTAGTATAGGGACTACTTTGAAGTTGGTGCCGCTTGAAGTAGCACAGATATGTATAGCTTCAGGAAAAGTTGGCCACGTGTAAAAGGAGTGTATATAAGCAGCTCTCACACTATTTTGTTGTAAATCATTTGTCCTCAACGGTAAAATGGCAAGGGTGGAAGATAAAACTCTGGCACAGATGGATAGATATCATTTAGGCCTCATGCACACAGGATATTTTTTGACTTTTTTTCAGCCGCTGTTTTCAGCTGCCAAGGTTTTTTTCTACAGTCAATAAATCCTCCATCATGTTATCCTATATGTTCATGCACACATAGGCTGTTATCAGCTGTGACGTTTTTGAGCTGTAAAAAAAAACCCAAGAGCTGAGGTTTTTTTGGACTGTTTTCAGCTGTAAAAACGTTCAAACACTTAAAAACATCCAAAAATGCCCAAAAACGCTCAAAACCGTCAATCCAACGTTTTGGACGTTTTAGACCAACTGAAGAAAAAAAAACGCTGTCCCTTTAAAAATGGGAAAAAACGGCGGTAATATAACGCTGGTAAAAGCTGATAAGCTACTGATGTTTTTTGGCTGTTTTTTTAAAGTCCTGTGTGCATGAAGCCTAAATATAGGCCAGTGTTTTTTAATGATATTAAACAGACGATATGAATGAGAATGGGATTGGGAAATAAACTGACCCATTGTTTTTACTTTTTTTTGTATATAAATCATCCCGTTCTTTTTTATCATATTTATGGGATATCCTCTTTGTCTGAGCCTAACATCCATCTCATATGTGTATGTATATATATATATATATATATATACACACACACACACACACACACACACACACACACACATACACTCCTTACTGATTTTCAGGAAGTGTAATGTGCCTGTAACCAGGAAGTGATGTGTGCGCATGGGCAGGAGTACAGGCAGTACTGTTGTAAGGGACCCTTACAACAAAGACTTTAGCAGTCTTTTGCATTGGAGTATATGGGAGGGGGACAACAACTGGTCCAAGTTTGGGACCTCCAGCACCTATGGTTCAGCTGTACCGGGTCCTCAAAGTGACCAGTCATTGACCGACAATTGTCGGGTGAATTTTGGACTTAACATTGGAGTCCATGGGAGGGGGCACCCAGTTTGGGGACACCGTTCTCCCAAACCATAGGCGATAAAAATACCAAACTTTGGTCACACGGAGAGGGCCCCCTGGACCACAATTGATCTAAGTTTGGAACCTCCAGCACCTATGGTTCAGTGCGAGGTCTTATTGAAAGCATTGGGTGAGGCTGTGCTGCCTGTGCACTGTTTTTTTTACCCCTTTGATCCAACATTTCACTTGAATGGGTCATGCTTGCCAGGCTACACCTGGTAGGTATGACAGGGTGTATAATTCTTACTGTGGCTGCAACATGCGTACACCCCTGGCCAGTGGGCGGATGTGGTGGGATGGCCAGTGGGCGGGCCCTGGGGAATGTTGGTGGTCAGATGGGGGGGCCAGGTCTAAAGCTGTGTAAGGGGCCCCAAAATTTCTGATGGCTGCCTTGGGAGGAAGTGAATGTATGGTGATCCCAAATGAACAAATCAATTAACCCCACCCCCACCAAATATAGCTACCACATCCTCCCCCACACTGAGTAACCCCAAGTACATTTCCTACACTTACCCAGCTAATGAGTAGCACCTCCTCTTTGCTAAACCGGGACCTTGCCATGTCGAACTATATAGAGATCCTGAGCAGCAAAGGCACTTCCGGGTGAACACAATGACATTTCTGGGTCAGAGGACAAAGCCACTCTTGCTTGCGAATATTTGATCACAACCACAAATTTTTAATCGCAATTTTTTTTAATATGCATATATGTGAAGCTGTATTTCTGTAGATCACAAGATATTTTGAGGGAAACTAAAGGGAGTGTATGACAAGAAATGGTGTCCCTGGGATTGCAGCAGGTGAATGACAAAGGCCCAGTTTGAGACATACAACACTGCCTATCCACCAAATGAATTCATTATGAGTGCCGGTTCACACTGCCATATGCGAACTGCTGGGAGTGTCAATACATTGTTAATGACACCCCCCATTTCAGCTCGCATATAACAGTGCAAACTAGCAGTTCGGACAATAATCAGATCGCATGTGTGTAAACACCCATGCAATCCAATTCTGGTGCGGACCAAAAAAAGGGTCCTGTGCAACTTTGGTCCGAATGCAATGCAAATTTAGCCATACTATCTGTATGGCTGAAATTGCATCACATAGACAGCGCATGTGATTTGTACTGCAGTCCGGTGTGAATCACACACAATCTTGTACAGCGTAGCAGTGTGAACCGGGCACTTACCTGCAATTCTCCAGACCTGTTCAATAAAAAGACTCCACCTAAACAACCTTTAGCATTTACTTGCAGGTGTGCTGAGGAGATTAGGTTTTCTTAATTCATGATTGCGCCTTCTCATAATTTGTCATTAGTAAGACCCCCCCCCCCCCCCCACACACACACAAAACAAACTTAAAAAAAATAAATAAATCAACCCAAATAGCTCAAGAATTTATTATTTTCACAGCAGAAACACAATTATGTACATTCATTTATTGGCATTAAAGTATTAAACAGTATATATGGTGGTACATTTAGACAAACATTTAGCAATCGGGTTCTGCTCATAGGAGCTTACAATCTAAGAATTATCCAAACCTTACTGGACACAGCTTTACTTTCAGTGTATAGCAGGCTACACATTTCATAGTACAACTGCTCTCAACAGTCACCAACCGCCAACAAATGTTTAGCTGCAAGATTATACAAAAAACAGTCATTCTTAAAAAAATACAAAATATTAAAAAGACACATAGTCAAACGATAACACCCACCACTCCACATTCTACACACATACATTGGTGACGGTTCTGCTGGAAGATACATTTCTGTGTACATGATTAAGGAATGAGATCAAAGAGTAGAAGGTCAGCAGATGCTCCCAAACCATGAACGCATGGTCAGACAGCAACAATACACAACATTGACAGCAAAGCCACACTTTTCATGGACAAAATGCACAAGAATTTCAGCTAATTGCCCAAGTTTGTCATTATGCATAATATCAGTCCTTCTCCCCCAAAAATCACAGCAAATAACATAGCCTCTTCTCAGGCCAAATCAACCCCCTTATTGCAGTCACTTATATAACATAGGTTGTATTGTTAGCACACCGACACACGCCCAATGGAAGTACAAGTACATGCCCACCAGTGTCATTCAATCTGTCTCTTCATGTCTGTCTAACACTAAAGTGATTGCACCTGACAAGTAAGAACACTTACTATTTGCAAATGTGCCCACACGATATTGTCAAAAGTATTGGGACAGCTGCCTTTACACGCACATGAAATTTAATGGCATCCCAGTCTTAGTCTGTAGGGTTCAATATTGAGTTGTCCCACCCTTTGCAGCTATAACAGTTTCAACTCTTCTGGGAAGGCGGTCCACAAGGTTTAGGAGTGTGTTTATGGGAATGTTTGGCCATTCTTCCAGAAGTGCATTTGTGAGGTCAGGCCAGTCAAGTTCCTCCACTTCAAACTTGCTCATCCATGTCTTTATGGACCTTGCTTTGTGCACTGGCCAAAATCATTGCATGGAGGGGGGATTATGGTGTGGGGTTGTTTCTTAGGGGTTGTTCTATTACACTTGTGCGACTTTAAATTTTGCCACAATTTTGATGCAACTTGAAGTAATAGCTGTGTAATCCTGAGGTCTATGGACCTCAAGACGCATCAAAGTTGGGCCAAAGTAATGCAGGGACTACTTTGAAATCACTGCGACTTGAAGTTGCACAGATATGAATGGTGCTCATTGGAAATCGCTGGCAACAAAAGTGAGTACACCCCTAAGTGAAATTGCCAAATTGGGCCCAATTAGCCATTTTCCCTCCCCGATGTTATGTGACTCGTTAGTGTTACAAAGTCTCAGGTGTGAATGGGGGGCAAGTGTGCTAAATTTGGTATTATTGCTCTCACTCTTTCATACTGGTCACTAGAAGTTCAACATGACACCTCATGGCAAAGAACTCTCTGAGGATCTGAAAAAAATAATTGTTGCTCTACATAAAGATGGTCTAAGCTATAATAAGATCGCCAAGGCCCTGAAACTGAGCTGCAGCATGGTGGCCAAGACCATACAGTGGTTTAACAGGACAGGTTGCACTCAGAACAGGCCTCTCCATGGTCGACCAAAGAAGTTGAGTGCACGTGTTCAGCGTCATATCCAGAGGTTTTCTTTGGGAAATAGACGTATGAGTGCTGCCAGCATTGCTGCAGAGATTGGAGGGGTGGGGGCTCAGCCTGTCAGTGCTCAGACCATATGCCGTACACTACATCGAATTTGTCTGCATGGCTGTCATTCCAGAATGAAGCTTCTTTTAAAGATGATGAACAAGAAAGCCCGCAAACAGTGTGCTGAAGACCAGGGCCGGTACTAGGAAGGGGCCAGTGCCCCGGGCGCTACAATTTCTGGAGCAGGGGGGGGCACCATCAGGGGGGACAGTCCATACAGCTGTCCCCAGGTTTCTTTTACTATTGTTCAGTATTTTAGGAGGGGGGTGGGCGGCGGAGGCAGAGACACCAGAGCGCCGTGATCTGCAAGCTTTTAGCCATAAAACATAACAAAACTTTCCCCATCGCGGAGGGACTCTATTTTCATTTTCGGGTGCACAGCAATCTCTTGTCATTTGTGACAAGTACATGTAGTTCTGGTCTCTTCTATATCAATCCGCCGGGTAGACCGGAACTATATGCACTGGTCGCAAATGACAGGAGATTACTGCAGCAGCACCCGAAGATGAAGAAAGAGTCCCGCTGCGCTGGGGAAAGTTTCTCTGCCTCTGCCGCCCACCCCCTTCCTTCCATACTGAACAGCAGGTAAAGAAACCTGGGGACAGCCGTATGGGCTGTCCCCCCTGATGGCGCCCCCCCTCTGTGATGGTATCATGCGTGAGATCCACGCAGGGTAATGATACCAGGCCGAAGCGACACTGACTCCATCTTGGAAGGGAAGCTAGGTAGATAATTAAGTTTTTTTTTTTCTCTCTCTCCTTCTGACCTGGCTGGTTGAAAGGCTTGTCACTAGTGTTGAGCGAACCCGGACTGTAACGTTCGGGTCCGTACCGAACTTTCGGGTGTCCGTGGCACGGACCCGGACCCGGACATTTCAAAAATCGTTGACACTGAGGTCGAATATTTCTCCGACCCAGTGTACTACGTGACCGGTTAGTGTCGGTACGGTAATCATCCGTACCGACACTACCGAAGATTCCCGTTTGGTCACTTTGCGAACAACTAACCGACGGGACGTCGAAGAGTTGTGCACCTTATTTTATCGTCTTGGGGCCTGGCTTGGGCTTGCTAAAAACTTTACAGGCCCAGGCCCAGGCACGGTGCCTGTGGGCTTTCAAGCCATGCCTGGGCTTGCAATGTCAGGCCCAAGCGAGTTGTGATCACTGTTCGGAAAGTTGGTCGGTCCAGTCTTCCTCTCTCTCTTTTTTTTTTTGAATTAATAGATGGATCGA
>BLSH010124890.1:420249-430694 GCA_018402905.1 Glandirana rugosa
TAGCCAGGACCAGCCCCAGTAGCCAGCCGCCAGCCCCAGTAGCCAGGATCAGCCGCAGTAGCCAGGACCAGCCCCAGTAGCCAGGACCAGCCCCAGTAGCCAGGACCAGCCCCAGTAGCCAGCCGCCAGCCCCAGTAGCCAGCCGCCAGCCCCAGTAGCCAGCCCCCAGTAGCCAGGACCAGCCCTAGCCGTCAGCCCCAGTAGCCAGGACCAGCTCCAGTAGCCAGCCACAGTAGCCAGGACCAGCCCCAGTAGCCAGCGACCAGCCCCAGTAGCCAGCCGCCAGCCCCAGTAGCCAGGACCAGCCCTAGTAGCCAGGACAAGCCCCAGTAGCCAGGACCAGGACCAGTAGCCAGGACCACTAGCCAGCCCCAGTAGCCAGGACCAGGACCAGTAGCCAGCCCCAGTAGCCAGCCTCCAGCCCCAGTAGCCAGGACCAGCCGCAGTAGCCAGGACCAGCCCCTGTAGCCAGGACCAGCCTCAGTAGCCAGCCCCAGTAGCCAGGACCAGTAGCAAGGACCAGCCCCAGTAGCCAGGACCAGTAGCCAGGACCAGGAGCCAGGACCAGGAGCCAGCCCCAGCCCCAGTAGCCATCCCCAGCAGCCAGCTCCAGTAGTCAGCCCCAGTAGCCAGCCCCAGGATCAGTAGCCAGCCCCAGTAGCTAGGACCAGTTGCCAGCCCCAGTAGCCAACTGCAGGACCAGGAGCCAGCCCCAGTAGCCAGGACCAGGAGCCAGCCCCAGTAGCCATCCCCAGCCCCAGTAGCCAGGACCAGTAGCTAGCCACAGTAGCCAGCCCCAGTAGCCAGCCGCCAGCCCCAGTAGCCAGCCCCAGGACCAATAGCAAGCCCCAGTAGCCAAGACCAGTTGCCAGCCCCAGTAGCTAGCCCCAGGACCAGTAGCCAGTCCCAGCCCAATAGCCAGCCCCAAGACCAGTAGCCAGCCCCAGGACCAGTTGCCAGCCCCAGTAGCCAGGACCAGTTGCCAGCCCCAGGACCAGTAGCCAGCCCCAGTAGCCAGGACCAGTTGCCAGCCCCAGGACCAGTAGCCAGTCCCAGCCCCAGTAGCCAGCCCCAGGACCAGTAGCCAGGACCAGTAGCCAGCCCCCATGACCAGCTCCCAGCCCCCAGGATCAGTAGCCAGGACCAGCAGCCAGTCCCAGGACCAGTAGCCAGCCCCCAGGACCAGTAGCCAGGGCCAGAAGCCAGCCCCCAGGACCAGTAGCCAGCCCCCAGGACCAGTAGCCAGGGCCAGAAGCCAGCCCCCAGGACCAGAAGCCAGCCCCCAGGACCAGCAAACAGCATCAGGACAAGCAGCCAGGATCAGTAGCCAGCCCCCAGGACCAGTAGACAGGACCAGAAACCAGCCCCCAAGACCAGAAGCCAGCCCCCAGGACCAGTAGCTAGCCACAGTAGCCAGCCCCAGTAGCCAGCCGCCAGCCCCAGTAGCCAGCCCCAGGACCAATAGCCAGACCCAGTAGCCAAGACCAGTTGCCAGCCCCAGTAGCTAACCCCAGGACCAGTAGCCAGTCCCAGCCCCAATAGCCAGCCCCAAGACCAGTAGCCAGCCACTGGACCAGTAGTCAGTCCCAGGACCAGTAGCTAGTCCCAGCCCCAATAGCCAGCCCCAAGACCAGTAGCCAGCCCCAGGACCAGTTGCCAGCCCCAGTAGCCAGGACCAGTTGCCAGCCCCAGGACCAGTAGCCAGCCCCAGTAGCCAGGACCAGTTGCTAGCCCCAGGACCAGTAGCCAGTCCCAGCCCCAGTAGCCAGCCCCAGGACCAGTAGCCAGGACCAGTAGCCAGCCCCCATGACCAGCTCCCAGCCCCCAGGATCAGTAGCCAGGACCAGCAGCCAGCCCCAGGACCAGTAGCCAGCCCCCAGGACCAGTAGCCAGGGCCAGAAGCCAGCCCCCAGGACCAGTAGCCAGCCCCCAGGACCAGAAGCCAGCCCCCAGGACCAGCAAACAGCATCAGGACAAGCAGCCAGGATCAGTAGCCAGCCCCCAGGACCAGTAGCCAGGACCAGAAACCAGCCCCCAAGACCAGAAGCCAGCCCCCAGGAGCAGTAGCCAGCCCCCAGGGCCAGCAGCCAGCCTCAGGACCAGAAGCCAGGACCAGCAGCCAGAACCAGTAGCCAGCCCCCAGGACCAGTAGCCAGCCCCCAGGACCAGAAGTCAGGCCCCAGGACCAGCAACCAGGCCCCAGGACCAGCAGCCAGGCCCCAGCAGCCAGGGCCCAGCAGCCAGACCCTAGGCCCTAGCAGCCAGACTCTTGACCCCAGCAGTCACACCCTTGCACCAGCTGCCAGGATCCAGCAGTCAGAGCCTAGGAGCCAGGCCCCAGCTGCCAGCCCCAGTAGCCAGAACCAGCCCCAGTAGCCAGGGCCAGTCCCAGTAGCCAGGACCAGCCCCAGTAGCCTGCCGCCAGCCCCAGTAGCCAGGACCAGCCCCAGTAGCCAGGACCAGCCCCAGCTGCCAGACCCAGTAGCCAGGACCAGCTCCAGTAGCCAGCCGCCAGCCACAGTAGCCAGGACCAGCCCCAGTAGCCAGCGACCAGCCCCAGTAGCCAGCGACCAGCCCCAGTAGCCAGCCGCCAGCCCCAGTAGCCAGGACCAGCCCTAGTAGCCAGGACAAGCCCCAGTAGCCAGGACAAGCCCCAGTAGCCAGGACCAGGACCAGTAGCCAGGACCACTAGCCAGCCCCAGTAGCCAGGACCAGCTCCAGTAGCCAGGACCAGGACCAGTAGCCAGCCGCCAGCCCCAGTAGCCAGGACCAGCTGCAGTAGCCAGGACCAGCCCCTGTAGCCAGGACCAGCCTCAGTAGCCAGCCCCAGTAGCCAGGACCAGTAGCAAGGACCAGCCCCAGTAGCTAGGACCAGTAGCCAGGACCAGGAGCCAGCCCCAGCCCCAGTAGCCATCCCCAGCAGCCAGCTCCAGTAGCCAGCCATCAGCCCCAGTAGCCAGCCCCAGGATCAGTAGCCAGCCCCAGTAGCTAGGACCAGTTGCCAGCCCCAGTAGCCAACTGCAGGACCAGGAGCCAGCCCTAGTAGCCAGGACCAGGAGCCAGCCCCAGTAGCCAGCTCCAGCCCCAGTAGCCAGGACCAGCCCCAGTAGCCAGGACCAGTAGCTAGCCACAGTAGCCAACCCCAGTAGCCAGCCGCCAGCCCCAGTAGCCAGCCCCAGGACCAGTAGCCAGCCCCAGGACCAGTAGCCAGCCCCAGTAGCCAAGACCAGTTGCCAGCCCCGGTAGCTAGCCCCAGGACCAGTAGCCAGTCCCAGCCCCAATAGCCAGCCCCAAGACCAGTAGCCAGCCACTGGACCAGTAGCCAGTCCCAGGACCAGTAGCTAGTCCCAGCCCCAATAGCCAGCCCCAAGACCAGTAGCCAGCCCCAGGACCAGTAGCCAGCCCCAGGACCAGTATCCAGCCCCAGGACCAGTATCATGCCCCAGGACCAGTTGCCAGCCCCAGGACCAGTTGCCAGCCCCAGTAGCCAGGACCAGTAGCCCAGCCCCAGTAGCCAGCCCCAGTAGCCAGGACCAGTTGCCAGCCCCAGGACCAGTAGCCTGTGGGGGGCGCAGTTTGCCATCTTCTCCCAGGGCACCAAATGAGCTTGTCCCGGCCCTGCTAAAGACAAACAGACTAAGGACATGGATTACTGGAACCATGTCCTGTGGTCTGATGAGAGCAAGATATATTTATTTGGTTCAGATGGTGTCAAGCGTGTGTGGTGGCAACCAGGTGAGGAGTACAAAGGCAAGTGTGTCTTGCCTACAGTCAAGCATGGTGGTGGAAGTGTCATGGTCTGGGGCTACATGAGTGCTGCGGGCACTGGGAGCTACAGTTCATTGAGTGAACTGTGAATGCCAACATGTACTGTGACATACTGAAGCAGAGCATGATCCCCTCCCTTCAGAGACTGGGCAGCAGGGCAATATTTCAACATGATAACGACCCCAAAATTAACCTCCAAGACGACCACTGTCTTGCTAAAGAAGCTGAGGGTAAAGGTGATGGACTGGCCAAGCATGTCTCCAAACCTAAACCCTATTGAGCATCTGTGGGGCATCCTCAAACAGAAGGTGGAGGAGAGCAAGGTCTCTAATATCCACCAGCTTTGTGATGTCGTCATGGAGGAGTGGAAGAGGACTCCAGTGGCAACCTGTGAAGCTTTGGTGCACTCCATGCCCTAGAGGGTTAAGGCAGTGCTAGAAAATAATGTTGGCCACACAAAATATTAACGCATTGGGCCCAAATTGGACAATTTCACTTAGGGGTGTACTCACTTTTGTTGCTAACGGTTTAAACATTAATGGCTGGTTGAGTTTTTTTTGAGGGGACAGCAAATTTACACTGTTATACAAGCTGTACACTCACTACTTTACATTGTAGCAAAGTGTCATTTCTTCAGTGTTGTCACATGAAAAGATGTAATAAAATGAGAAAGAGGAAGCTTTCCTGAGCGTGCCACCATCCTAAATATAGTCAGAAAGCAAAAATGTGGGAGAATCCCCCTAGGAGTGGACTTTAAGGGCACACCACGAGATAACACAACAAAAGTATATTAAAAACACATGTTTATTAGAAAAAACATAAAAAGAAAAAGCCAAAGCTTGACATTATATAAAAGTGGACAAATGCAGTCCACAACATAGCCTATACAGAGTATTTAAATCACATTGATGTACATAAAGGCAATACAAAGTACCGAGAAACCATGATGTATGATGCAGAGCAGGTCGATGCGTTTCACCAATATAGGCTTCCTCAGGACCTCTCACACCATGGATTTGGATTTGCAACTACTTAATAGTAAAGAAAACATTGGTATAAATATATCATATAGTAACACTGTACAACGCATATCAAATAGTGCATAAATATAACAATGTAACAATATAATGTGAATATGCATATCAAAGATGCTTATGGTAGACTGCATATGGCCGTGGGAAATACTCAGGGGGGCGGACACAGGGGGCGATGTAATCAAGTCAGAGCAGTGTAGTGGAGATCCCAAAGAAACAGTATTTAGGGACCTAGGTGTGTAAATATTAATATCGATTACAATATATTCAGCATCTTAAGTCCTATTCCAGATTATCAAGATATTATGTTTTAGGGGCATTTCTTATCTCATAAACATATGTACCTATAAGGAGTAATTCATAGGTATCCAAAAAGGGAGGAAGTCACTGGATAGTGAAATAGTCAATCCCTGTAGTTCCCAAAAATGCGTGTAGATGGATGTGGACACCCGCCTACAAAAAAGCAAAAGAATATATCCTTCTATTTACATTGTATGTTTAGGCTGATAATATATTATTAGTAATAAAAAAAAGTGGAGCGCTGTGAATAAGTGTACAAACTAAAAAATATATGCAAAAGTCCTCAATCATGAATCCATATATAATATTGGTGAAATATTAGGAAAACCAGAAGAGTATCTTCCACCAGTGTGTAAACTAAACAATGTGCAAAGAGTCCTCAATGCAGAGTCCATATATAGTGAAATATTAGGGAAACTTGAAGAGTGTCTTCCACCGCATATATTAATAGATATGAAGTCTTCAGTTCCACCTGAAGCACCCACGTGTACCATCCACCATCACCATATAAGGATAGGGTACTCTTACCAGAATTTATAATAAAACACACTCGATCAAATCAGTGGCATGGGAACAGACCACGTCAAGGGAAACACGGATCCACATCCGACATCAATCACCCCACAGATGTTAGTTCCACAGGTCAGATATATCCAGTGTCTTGTAGGGCACCAACAGCTGGAACACCGACTCCAAGATATAGAGTCCAGAGATATTCACAGTGTACCTGAGCGACATTTCCAAAAAGCACACCATCCACAGTGTCAGGGGCCACATTGCCCGCAGCAAGGGTGGCTTTCACTGCGATCTCTCCCAGCGATCCCCGAGAACTCCCCCAAAAGTACCAAATGGGGTTCTCTTTGCAGCGACAATAAAAACACCTCTGAGCAGAGCCGTGTGTAGTCGGGAATACAGCGGTCACCGGATAACGGCGCTCCTCGCTGGGCCTCTTCTCCTTCACAGCCTCATTATCAGGGTCAAAGTATGGTGGGGGGAAAATAGTATGGGAGAGAACTTACCTCCGTTCAAACACATAACCGCTCAGGGCAGACAGGAGGACAGGTAAATCCCCGGTATGGCACAGCACCAAGACAGGTCGACTTAGGTCGACTGTCTGTTCCTAGTAATCAAGAACACGGATCTCCGTGTTCTTCCTGTCAGTCCATCCCCCACACAGTTAGAAAAGGGAACAAACGTAACCCCTTCCCTGCCAATGTCATTTATACAGTGATCAGTGAATTTTTTTTAGCACTGATCACTGTATTGGTGTTACTGGTCCTCAAAAGTGTCATTTAGGGTCAGATTTGTCTGCCGCAACATAGATATTATTATTAACTATGATGCATTACTGTTAAGGTATTTACACCACTACTATATATTGCTATGTTGCCGTCTGATCCTTGTCTATACTAAATATGTCTGTGTTTTTCTTGATAATTGTGCTCTTTTATATGTACGACTTTTTTTACTGTGGTGGATTGGATTCCATATGTCCCCTATTGGTGGTCTCTGAGGGTTTTCTCCTCTCCCCCTGTTTTTTCATCCCCCTGTCAATGTTTGGGTATTTTTTAGCCCACCTGACAGGGCCCCTTGACTGCCAGGCTGTTCCCCCCCACAATGCTGGGAGTGTGCTGCGGGTCCTCTACCGTTGGGAGTCACGGCGCACATTGCCACTGTACGGACGCAAGGGGACGCCGGTCATTATTCCGGCCTGCCCCCTTTCCCATGGTAAGACTTTTGTGTCCACTTTCCTGGCGCCTCCATGGCAGCATACAGATGGTAGAGCTCCGTCTCGACTCCTCCCTCAGGACCAGTGAATAGCATAAATTAAAGAGGTAGTCCCTCCCCAATATTCTCCTTTTTTTTCTCATACCTCTGATCAGTGAAGATGACAGCACCAGATCCATACCTCTGCTGATGAAGCAGTTCCACCGGGTTAAGCCTCTCCCGGGCGCAGTCCCTGTTCTTGGGCCGCTATTAGCGCTAAAAAGTCAGGGAATCCCTTCTGCGGATCTTTTGGGGTTTGCAGTGTTTCCTCTCAGGAACAAAGTCTGCCATTTCACAAGGTTTGGTGTCTACAGGTGAGGAAAGCCTCAGGATCAGCTTTTCTTGTCCCCATTTTTCCTTTTTACTCCCCCCCTCCTCTTCTCTCTTTTTTTTGCCTTACCTGGTCCCTTTAAAGTTTCTGTTTTTCTGTCTCCCCTGTATGGGCGGCCATCTTGTTGGTGGACAAAGCTGTTGGGATCTAAGGAGGATTCTCCTGATTTTTTCCTATGCCCAGGGATCATGTCTCTTGGTCCTCCTTTTCCTCCTCCCCCTCCCGCGCTCTTCCCGCCAGCTGTGTCCAAACAGCGGGCTCCGGGGGCCGCCTCATGCGGTTAGGAGCAGCGGGGGAGCGGGGCGCATGTGCAATTGCATCACTAGACGCCGGCACATGCGCAGTAGCGTCGGGAGGCTGCGGCGGCCATCTTGGATGAGGGAAAAAACACTGTTTTTCCCTCTCCTTGCCAATACTTTGGTGGAGAGGGACCCTTGCCCCTCCCACCTTAGTATCTTAAAGGCACACTATTCTGCAGCCCTCAGCATTGATGTTCTGGACACTCTGCTGACACCTGCCTGCCGTTTGGATTTCTTCTGCCCTTTTTGGTAAGTGCTGGAATTTTTCTTTTTAGGCAAATATTACTGGTTCTGGGTTTATTCCTGAATATCTTGTTCTTCATAAATATTATTTTTCTTAGCTGATCCTGCTGCTGTAATCGCCATGAGTCATTCACCTCACGGTCAAGATCCACGCATTTCCTTAAGGTATGTGGTCGGACGTAAGTATAAAAAAAAAAGAGTGCATCTTTTAAAAAAAAAAAAAAAAAGAAGAATGGAACTATCTTTTGTTATCTATCCATTTCAGTCCTGTCCGCTCCAGAAGTTCAAGGAGGTCTTCCAGACACCATGATGATTATCGGGGTCATAGCTCCAGACACAGGACCCATTCTTCGCATCACAGATCCCCAAGAAGGTCCAGTTCAAGAAGACGCTACTAGTGTTGAGCGAACCCGGACTGTAAAGTTCGGGTCCGTACCGAACTTTGGGGTGTCCGGGACCCGGACCCGAACCCGAACTTTTCAAAAAAAGTCCGGGTTCGGGTCCTGGGTTCTGGTAATTTTACTAAAAGTTCTGAAAATTGCTGTAAAAAAGTCCAGGAAAGTCCTAGAGGTCTACAAAAGGAAGGAAAACGGGGGTAAGGGTGGGACAAGTGCCCTACAAAGAAATGGGGACAGGGAAATAACTAAAAGCATTTTTAAAAAAATAATTTCATAAAAAAATCAAAAATGGAGGTGGATGTGGACCATCTTCAAACTGTGTCTGAAAAGTATTAATTAACTGTAGAAGCCATATAACTGTTCTAAAATCATCTTCAAACTATGTCAAAAAAGTATAAATAAGCCGGGAGAACCCATATCACTGTTCTGCAAACATCTGGAAACTGTGTGTAACACTTTAACTAAAACGGGGAGAAACCATACTACTGTTCTGCAAACATCTGGAAACTGTGTGTAACACTTTAACTAAAACCGGGACAAACTGAACTACTGTTCTGCAAACATCTGGAAACTGTGTGTAACACTTTAACTAAAACCGGGACAAACTATTCTGCAAACATTTGGAAACTGTGTGTGAAACTATAGCAGAGAGAAGAACAGGGATATGGTTTCGCTCTGCTATAGTTTCACATAGAGTTTTTAGATGATTTTAGAACAGTGATATTATATCTTCTATCAGGCTCTTCTACAGTTCCTCGCTTTGCTCCAGCTTCAGGGGGCAGCGGTTCCGGTTCCATGCTCTGAGCGATTTACGGGATTCTACTCCATCCTTTTTCTAGTCCCGAAAAGGACAGGGGGATGGAGGCCGGTCATAGACCTAAAGATTCTGAATCAATATATCTCTCTGGAAAGCTTCAGGATGAAATCCCTTCTGACTATAATTCAGGCAGTACAGCCGGGGAACTGGCTTCTCTCAGTGGATCTAGAGGACGCCTATCTTCATGTCCCAATTCTGCCTTCCTTTCAGAAATTTCAGAGATTTGCTGTAGGCCAAGTCCACCTTCAGTTCCAGTTTCTTCCATTTAGTCTAAGCACTGCCCCCAGAGTTTTCACAAAGGTATTGATCTCAGCTCTGGTCCCTCTAAGAGAAAGAGGCCTATGGGTGCACCACTTCCTGGACGATATCCTACTGTTGGCAGACAGCAGGAGTCAGCTGATCTCCCACAGGGAGATCCTGCTTCAATCTCTTACGGAACTAGGATGGCTCATAAATTTCAGGAAGAGCCAGCTGGAGCCGACACAGCAGATAATCTATCTGGGGGCTCTATTCAACACTCTTCAGACCACAGTGGCTCTTCCTCCGGAGAAGGTCAGCTTGATCATTCTCAAGGTTTCAGAAGTCATGAAGAAGTCACGTCTGACATTCACTCAATGTCTCAGCCTGATAGGTACAATGTCGGCTTGTATACCTATGGTTCCTTGGTCCCATTGGCACCTACGATATTTCCAGACAGGATTCCTGTCTCAATGGGAGAAGAGATGCCTGGCGCAGTTAATCACGATAGCTCCTATGATGCGCAGGAGCCTTCATTGGTGGTTAGTGCCACAGAACCTTTCACGACCCAGATCATTAGGCCCATCCTCTTGGACCATAGTTACGTGCGACGCCAGTGGTCTCGGTTGGGGCGCCCACTGCAACAATCAATGAGTCCAGGGAAGATGGTCATTCAGGTCATCAGGCCTGGTCTCGAACATTGTGGAACTAAGAGGCACATTCGCGGCTCTAACTTCCTTGGGCCCGCTTCTCAGGGGTCACAGAGTCCTCCTACGCCTAGACAACAGGGCAGTGGTCTTCTATCTACAGAGACAGGGAGGCACGTGCAGCAGGTCTCTTCTGTCCGAGGTGGAGCCAATCATGTTATGTCAGAGCATCATACCTTCCGGGCAGGCTAAATACAGAAGCAGATCGCATGTCCAGATCCTTCTTGAACAACAACGAGTGGGCTCTCCACCCTCTTGTGTTCCATCAGATAGCAAACATCTGGGAATATCCACAAGTGGACATGTTTGCCTCTCCAGAGAACACCAAACTAACCCGGTTTTTCTCCCGTCTTTCCAATCCTCAAGCGGAAGCAGTGGATGCACTCACATGCCCTTGGGACTTCAGGGTAGCTTATGCCTTTCCACCTCATCCTCTCATTCCAAAGCTTCTTCTCAGGCTTCTGAGAGAACAGGTGCTGATGACAAGAGAGTCTTCGGACTCTTCTTCGAAACCTTACTCTCCTACTCCACCTTTCCGTATTCG
>BLSH010124890.1:430704-443240 GCA_018402905.1 Glandirana rugosa
GCTTATGCCTTTCCACCTCATCCTCTCATTCCAAAGCTTCTTCTCAGGCTTCTGAGAGAACAGGTGCTGATCCTTGCAGTTCTACCATACTAGCCCAAGAGACCTTGGTTCCCTCTAGCCCTCAGTCTCTGCATGGAACCTCCATTGAGGCTTCCCCTGTTCCCTCAACTTCTGCTGCAGGGCAAGATTTCTCATCCGAATCCCCAGGTCTTGGATCTTCAAATTTGGAGATTGAAAGGAGGAGGTTTGAGGCCCTAGGTTGCTCCCCAGAGGTCATTACAACACTTCTTACAGCAAGGAAGCCGTCAACTAACTCTATTTACGGCAAGATCTGGAACAAGTTCCTATCCTTTGCATCAGGGGCAGACTTCAGTCTAGTTTCCCCCTCAGCAGTCAATATTCTGACTTTCCTTCAAACAGGGCTTAATCTGGGCCTAGGCCTTAGCTCCCTGAAGGTACAGGTAGCAGCCTTATCTGCAACAACTGGCATTAGATGGGCATCACACCCTTTGGTGATAACCTTTCTCAAGGGGGTAATAAAGGCCAGACCACCAGTCAGACGTCCTTTCCCACAGTGGGATCTTTCCTTGGTACTTGAGTTACTAACTGAAGCATCATTTATGGCGCTAGATCAGATCTCACTCTGGAATCTCTCATTAAAGGCTGCCTTTCTGCTGGCTATCACATCAGGCAGGAGGATTTCCGAGCTCCACGCATTAGGAATTGGGAACGAGCACATTTCATTTTTTCCAGATAGAGTGGAGCTTCGTCCAGTTCGAGGCTTCACTCCAAAGGTTACCTCAGCTAATCACTTAAGAGAGCCCTGGGCCCTACCAGTCTTCTCTGATTCTCATTCAAAAGCATGCCAAAGTCTGGATATTGCCACAACCCTCAGGGCATATCTTGAGGCAACTAGAGACTTCAGGAACTCAGACAGACTGTTTGTGATACCTTGGGGTAAAAACAGAGGCAAGGAGGCTTCCAGCAGGACATTGGCATCATGGATCGTCAAACTGATTCAAAAAGTCTACAAGTCTAGAAATATGTATCTTCCAACACAGGTGAAGGCCCATTCCACAAGGGCAGTGTCAGCTTCTTGGGCAGCAAGGGCTAATGTTTCTCTGGAGACCATCTGCAGGGCCACTACATGGTCATCACAGCACACATTCCTGCGCCATTACAGGGTTGATCCCGGAGCCCTCACTACAGTAGAATTCTGGAGTAGCACAGTCCAAGAAGCCTTGTCTAAATAAATTTTGTCTTTGAAGCATTACCCACCCGCGTATAGCTAGTTATTTATCATCTGTATGCTGCCATGGAGGCGCCAGGAAAACGGAAAATTGTATCATACTTACCGTAATTTTCCTTTCCTGGTGCCAATCCATGGCAGCATACGCTCCCACCCTCGGTATTCTATTATTCGGAGAATATTGGGGAGGGACTACCTCTTTAATTTATGCCAATCACTGGTCCTGAGGGAGGAGTCGAGGCGGAGCTCTATCATCTGTATGCTGCCATGGATTGGCACCAGTGTCTGTGTCAATGGACGCAGCAGTGATGCTCGGGTGTGAGCAAGCGCGAGTGCCCTTATGGGAAACGGCTTCCCATAGGGGCACTGGACAGGGGGGGGGGACCAGGAGCGCTGGAGGGGGGAGCCAAAAAGAGTTGGTTTGCTGCTGCTCTGGGCAATGGAATTGCCCAGAGCAGGTACATAGACATGTTTGTTATTTTTTTTTTATTATTTAAATATACCTTTACAATCACTTTAAGGTCTAAAGTTCATATTGAGGGACTGAGATGCTGACACTGCAGGAGCTCTAGTTCCCTCCTCCCCTCTCCCCTTTTATTCTTCCCTCCCCCTCTCTTACCCCTCATTCTGCACTGTTCTATGCTTTTCTCTCTTTCCTATTTCCATCCTCCCCACATGTCCCCATCTTGCCTTGCGGGATCAGGCCAAGTCCTACTCTGCTTTGGATAGAACCAAAGGTGGCATTTATATGTCTGGAGGAGGACTGGCTAATGCTAACCTTTAGATATTTGTGCTTGTCTTGAGTTCCTACTATTAAAATCTGTCATGAGGCAAGGAAGTTTGAACAGTTAGTTATTTTCTCCATTGGTGCTTCAGATTTTTATACAAACGACAATGTCGTTTGAATGTGAACATTGACTGTATTCATCTAATGCTGCAACAAAACTCCTGTTTAAAGGACAGTGTGCTGAAACTGTAACTGTAGTGTCGGGTTTATGCTGATGATAATTCAATTGTACAGGTTGAAACACATGTTCTGTAACACCATGCCTCATTTCTTGAAAATAAATAAAATCTATAAAAATAAAAATAAAAAGACCCCATATGTGAGAGTTCTCCAGACGTTTTTCTTTTTTTTGTTCCATAAATTTTTCATTGCCCTTCCCTTAAGGCTGTGATTTGATTTTTTTTTTCTGATTTGTAGCCATGTTTTACACTTTACCATATTTGAGCTACCTGGCACTTATCTTTTTTATATTCATTATCATTGTTCCCCATTATGCCATTCTGTATAACCCAATGCTGATCCTTTCTTAGCTGCATGGACAACATTTTTTACCTGCTGTGATTTTCACCCAACTAGACACATACGTGACCCAACTTTTGGCATAGGATTGTGTATATAGATGTTATCTATTTTTTTTTTCTGTTGGTTGAAATAGATGTGCTTAAAAGAATTCCCAGATAGAAAATGGGACTTTACGGTGCTAAATATCTCAGCAATGAACATTAAACCATAATAAATGACTAAACAGATTTTTTATTATTTCAAATAACATTTAAATAATATAAAACCAGGGCACATAATTGTAGCCTGATGTGTTTAAAAACAAAGTAGGTATACCAGATGCCAGACACAATGCCACCCTAAACCCACTTTTTTCCTTTTATTTGTATCTAGGGAATCACTGAGACCAATCCTTGGTAGTGGTCTGTCCCTTGCTTCTAGCGGGTTGTCTATCTGTAGCTTCTATGTTGCCTTGGTGACCAGATGCCCTCCCAGCGTATGCATGCCTCGTGGGCTCATGGTTGCTTTGTCACTGTGGATTGGCATCTATGCGGGGGTCAGATTTCCCAGTATCACCACTGGGCAGGCACAGCCATGTTCAATCCGTGAGTGTGCAGTGGCACACCTGCCACGCAGGATTCTGACATGTTTGTGTCATTGGCGTTGGTTCGAGGGGTGGGTTACGCCCGAGTATGTTTAAGAGCACACTGGGGTTTGCATTGTGTGTGGCGATGTTGCAATTGGGGAGACAGCTTTGTATAGCAGGTATAAAGAGAATATATTCTTTGACTTTCTCCTCCTCTTTGGGCTCTGAACCCTTATATGAATTGTTTTTGCTATACTTATCTGATTTTTTTTGTGGTTTTGTGTTTTTAAGAGTGACTTGGAGGTCTAAGAGAAGGACATTTTTCAACTTAGCCCCTGCTGTATCTTGAAGGTGGGTGAAATGGGTAATTATACTGTCCTGCTTTTTACTATATTTGGCACTTCGTGGGGGATTTACTAAAACTGGAGGGTGCCAAATCGAATGCAGCTCTTCATAGAAACTAATCAGCTTCCAGGTTTTATTGTCAAAGCGTAATTGAATAAGCTGAGGTTAGAAGCTGATTGGCTACCATGCAAAGCTGCACTGGATTCTGAATTCTCCAGTTTTAAATGGTTACATAGTTACATAGTTATTAAGGTTGAATAAAGACAATAGTCCATCCAGTTCAACCTGTGTTGGTATGTGTGTTCCTGTAGATAATCATTTCCAATATACCTGTATGTTGTGTTCAGTAAGATGCACATCCAAGAGTCTTTTAAAACTATCAATACTTCCAGCTGACACTACCGATTGTTGAAGAGAGTTACACATCCTTACCACCCTGACAGTGAAAAACCCCCTACACAACTTAAGGTTAATCCGCTTCTCTTCCATTCTCATTGTGTGGCCCGTGTCCTCTTAGTAAATCCCCCCACGTGTGTATGACACTATGAGGGTATTTACACAGGTTCCTACAATGGCTCTTACTGTCATTATTATATTTTTTATCACTGCTTTCTGTTCCTTGGTGTTGGGTCATGCATTTACAGATACTTATCTGTCAATTTGTTCCACACCTTAGTATCTTTATATTGAATATCTCATTAGGCTTATGTCTTTGGGGAAGTCCTACCCCTCTTCATGTATGTGGGCCTGTAGCCTGCCGTTGCTGCCATTTGTATGAGTCAAGCCGAGTCCTCCCTTTACTGGCAGTGATGGTGAGAGAATCCTCTAGTGATATATGCTAGGAGTGAGTAACCAATTGGATATATGTTTTTCCATTGTATGTGACTTTTGTACTTTTAATTTTAACATTTGCTATACCCTTTATTACTAGCAAATAAAGTTCTCCTGATGAAGCTACAACAGTGAAATGCTTGGGAGATCTTATACCCACCTTATCCCACCTATGTTGGAATGGTTCTATGATACATTTGTTTTGTAATACACTATTGTGGGTTTAGGGTGGCATTGTATTTGAGATCTAGTTGTGTTAAATCGCATTGGATTACAATCATGTGCCCTGATTTTAGACTGTTATTTTTAACATTATACTATTGTTTTATGGTCATTCCGGAGATATTTAGCACAGCAAAGTCCCATTTTCTAGCTGCTAGGTGCTTTAATTAACCCCAAGCAACGTAATTTCTATAAATGTGAACTAGATGAAAATATGTATTTTCCCAATCTGACTAACTATGTAACTATGCAACCTTGGGCAGCTGCCTCTGCTGCTCTGCTGCTGCCTTTAGTTACACCTCTGCATATCAGGATTTTTTTGCAAAACATCAAGAATTACTGAAAATTCTCTGAATGAATAAATCATTAAAAATGTGTTAAGGCAGGTATTGAAGGAACTGGAAAAGCATTCTTAATTTATAATAATCATGACATTAAAATACAGCTTGTTCCTATGCACACCTAGAACCACTGTAACCACTATTAGAGCCAAGGATTAGAGGGATTATATTAATTTTCCAGCCACTTTTTCTTTATTTATTTCTGTTACAAACTCAGCTGCTAGGGCTTTGAATCCTGACTTCAAAGCAGTTAAACCTTTTAGAGCTGGAAGGATAAATCGGATGGAAGGATTAGTGGCCACATTTGGTAAACGATGCTATTCTATAAGACTAATTCGGGCTCTGGAGGACCCCTTTCAGCCTATTGAACGAACAAGCAAAAAAGATGTCTGGTGCTCAGGGCTGTGCCATTAATTAAACAGAGCTACTTAGCAGATATTAACCTAGAGCTCTGAAATACTTTGAATCTTTTCATACAAGAATACTGAACAAGAGAAATATGGTAAATATGAAGTTGAAATGACACCACATGCATTTACAAAAGTGTGAACAAGATTAATTAAAGTTAAGCTTTATTCAGCATGAGACCAAGAACTTGTATTATTTAAAACACTTTAGTGCATGTGATGTCAATGCCATGGAAGCAATATCTTATGTTACTGTATATTGATGTGAACCATTCCATAATGTTTAGCAGAGAAGATGGAACAATTCATATCAGTCCATGCACCTGAAAGCGTTTATTTCATAATGTTGTTACCCAATCACACAGATGCATGCCCACTTGGCCCAATTTGGATGGAAGACTATTAATCTGCCAGTTTCATTTCAGACAGTTGAAGGAAACCAGAGAATCAAGAGAAAATGCAAAATCAGCGAATGACTCTAAGAACTCTAATGGAATACATGACATGGTTTCAAGGCCACAATACAAGTTGAAGGTGTCTGGCTCCTTTCAGGACACCGGGCACATGAATTACTATGGCAGGGATAGGCAGAGGGTGTGCATTTTGAAGCACCTGATTAGGTGAAAACATTTTGCCTTTAGTTAGTCTAATGGAATTCGGTAGGAAAAATTGTTATGACTTCTGAGCTAAGTCACACCAACTGCTACTCCCACTAAGAGTACCAGAGAGGTCAATATGGGCAGCCTCCTTGACAAAGGATAGCAGTTGGTTGGGCACAGCCCAGGAGTCAAGGAAATCAGCCCCCAGTAGTATAGTTATAGAATTAGAGCTCTCATCTTTTTGTTTTTACACTGAGCCGCTTTTCAGGTGCGTTCACGCTAAAAAAAAGCACCTGAAAAGCTCACGAAAACCAATTTCCATTAAAATCAATTAATGCTTTCACACTGGGGTGGGGTGGTGATGAAACTCCTGCAAGCAGTATCTTTGGAACATGTTTGAAGAGCTAAAAAAAGCATCTCAAAAGCGCCCCCCTCCATTGAAATAAATGGGAAGCGCCTCAAAAGCACTTGAAAAGCTCCATAAAAGTGCTTCAAAAGCACCACAAAAGCACCCAGAATTATGTGGGCAGCTTTTAAGTGCCTCAGTGTGAAAAGGGGCTAAGTATGGCATAAATTCAGTTTATTGTGCATACACTTAGATAAAAATGGACACCATAAACTTGTAAGTATTTTTTATGAAACTGTTACATTTGCCTAAACTATTTTTCAGGAGGGATTTAACTTGGCGCACACAGGAAAAAGAGGGAACCCTTGGAATTACACTATGCCTGGTCCTGATGGATTGGTACTGCATAAGTTAGTGGGGGTTAGCTACATTAAACAAAGCAAGGCAGGGAAGCATTATAAAATTATCATAAAAAGTCATCATAAAAATACTTGAGAACTATCATAAAACAATTATACTACTGCTCATGGAGAGAGCGTGATAAAAGCATATAGTTCATTCATAAGTCCATGATGACTGTAGGCAGCCAGTGTAATGAGCTAGAAGCAGACTCTGTGAGAAAAACAGGAAGACAAGACACAGTGCTCCTAAGTGCAATATGTTAGACACTGTTTAATGGCAGTAGAAGTCAAACTACTCGCAAGGGGTCAAAATGACAGCGCGTGGTATGCACATAACAGTCCCACTCTGTGACATCCAGAGTGCAGAGGTCCCTCTATGCCTGTGTCTTGAAAGGTCTCGTCGGCAGCTTGGCAGCTCCTACAGGTGGCCTCCTGTACAGGCAGCTCAGTCAGGGCAAGGAATAAAGACAGCTGGAGGCTCGGAGATGACGTCACTTCCGGGTTCAGAATGAAGGAGGCGGCTTTGCGTTAGGAACATGCCTGTTCCTTCTCCAGGCCAATGGCAATGGAATACCTAGAACTCACATTAATGACTGAACATCATCATTTTAGTGCAGCTGCAGTGTCAGCTGGATAGAATTAATATCTCATTGATTTGGTTTTATCCAACACCCATAATTGCTAGATTTTCGTTCCGAATCAAAATTCTGATACATTTTTCATTATTCAGAGATTGGAATGTATCCAAATTTCCGAATTACAACAGAAATGAATTTAAATGAATACAAAATAACTAAACAAAATTACGAAACAAAATTCGGACTAAATTCGAATTAGAAAACAAAAGTAGAATAACATAGAATAGAAAATAAAGGAATAGAAAAGAATAGAATAGAGGGAAAAAGAACAGAATAGAAAATAATGGAATTAAAATAAAAATAGAATGAAAAAAGAATAGAAAATAAGGGAATAGAATAGAATAGAATAGAAAAGAATATAATAGGAAAGCATAGCGTAAAACAGAACAGAAAAGAATAGAAGAGAAAAGAATAGAACCAAATAGAAAAGAATAGTATAGAATAGCATAACGTACAACAGAACAAAATAGAATAGAAAATTAAACAATAGAATAAAATAGAATTTAAAGGACTAGAATATAAAATAGAATCAAGTAGAATAGAATAGAAAAGAATAGAATAGAAAAAGCAATAGAATAGAATAGGAAGAACATTGAATTGAATAGAAAATAATAGAATAAAAAATAAAGAATAGATTAGAAAAGAATAGAAAACTTTCCAAAACAATAAAAATTGTTAGCTGTGCTATGGTGACGTGATTAGTGATCAACAAAGGCAGTGTGAAATTTTTTTTGAAAAAAAAAATTCCAATATGGTCACGCAACTCTTCATATAGCCCATATACCATCAAAAACACATATGGATTGTGGATTATGGATTGTAACATAAATACTGCTGCAAATCCTCATTACAGAGTGGGCACATTAAAATGTAAGGGTACATCTGGCGGGGGAACATTGTTTTTTTTTTTTTTTTAGGTGAATTCATTAATGAACTACCTGCTCAATACCTGCTCTGTGATCTCTTGATAAATCAAAAATAAATAAACCTGTGCTACTTCAAACAGATAACATTGATCTAACAGCAGCAAATTAACTGTGAGACACACACACAGCCAGTAAACAATCCAAAACAATAAAAAGTGAATGGTATATGAAATATTATACAGTCCTGATATAATCCAGTCCACACAGTAATATAATTAGAGAACATCCCACAGTGCACTATTATAATCCAAATAGTGTCTGTGTTCAAAGACAAAAAGCCGTCACCACATAGAATGGCCGCTTACCAGCTACTAGCGATCTCCTGTTAGGTAGGCCTTGCGCGCTTGTGGCTTTATACCCAGCCATTGCCTTTAATCCTCCTAGAGACTCTGAGATAGGCCACCACTATTCAAGGACAGGCTCCATCAGTTAAAGTGGAGTTCCACCCAAAAGTGGAACTTCCTCTTTAAGGGAATGTGACCCCTGACATGCCACAATTGGCATGTCATTTTTTTGGGGAGGGGGTACCGGGGACCCACAGGGTCCCAGGTCCCACTTCCTCTCCTGGCACTGCGGAGTCGGAAGGAAATTTGCCTCCCCACCACCCGTTGATCTTCTGGGACACGTCCCAGAAGATACGCCGGCCATTCACATCACATCACACAGCATGACTCGCACATGCGCAGCGCGTGCCCGGCTTTGAAGCCAAAGCCGGGCACTCACACTTGTGATGCCGGCACCGTATGGAGGAGATGGAGAAGAGCGACGCTGCGGGTGGCTGCAAAACTGGAGCCTGGGACAGGTGAGTGTCCGATTATTAAAAGTCAGCAGCTACACTTTTTGTAGCTGCTGACTTTTAATAGGGTGGAACTCTGCTTTAAGGAACCCAAAAAGAAATAAAGCTTCCATAGTGTAAAATCGTAAATATTTAATATATTTAAAATAAATTGCACTTACAGCAAAGTTGAAAAAGTTGCGCATAAAACAAATCTGGCCGGCACAACAGATAGCAGCCCATCCTTCTGGGACCTGAGCAGACACGGTGATGTCAGTACGTCGCTCCTCCCTACGCATTTCGTCACAAGATAATGTCATCCTGGGTCACCAGGTTTCAAACATGCCATTGTTCAATCTGGGATTGAATTGCTTGGAGACAAGTATGGAACCAGTGGCACTGGAAACGTCATATCCACACTTAGAGGATAAGTTCACCTTTTCAGGCAGAATGTCAGTTTTCATAATAAATAGTGTTTTCCATTGCCAATACTGGCCCAGCTAGCCCAATATGCTTTTCTCTCTTACCATATCAACAGGATGTTTAAAATCTTTTCAGTTTATTTGTATTTTTGAAAGGATTTTCAGATTTCATCACTTCCTCAGCTTTCACTTCCTGTTAGGTTGTGAGGGTGTGATAGGGTGTATTCACCACTCTAAACCACAACTCCTCCATTACAATACCACCTTCCACCCACTTCCTATGCAATCTGATTGTACAATCTCCTTTACATCTCCCATCAGTTATGTAGTACAAGGGCCTGTCTGATTGGATACAAATTTAATGGATTGTTCAGGTGTGTCCTCTATTCCATAATTCTGATAAATCAAAGGGAAATTGTAGAGAGATTGTACAATTAGATTGCATAGGTTATGACCATCTTTATACAAGTACATAGGAGCAGTGGCATATTCAAGCGCCCGGCCCCTAATCTACAGGCAGGGCACTGCGCCCTGAGCCCACCAAGTTGTGTGACAATAGCGAATGAATATTCGTGGCAAACGCTGCCTTCCTGTTCATCTCCCCCCAAAGCGGGGGGGGGCGAAACATTTAGCACTAGCCTATAACAGGTAATGACAACACAAACACGATGCACATTTGCAGAGTTTCTGAAACACACAGGAAAGCACACATTTTCTGTTTGGTTTGCCTTGCGTTTGGAAACACAAAGATGTGAATAGAGTCTCATTGTTCTTGTGTAAACACACCAATTTCATTTTTGGGCCCCATTCACACCTAGTGGGAGTGCATTTTTTGGCTTGTTTATTCCAGTGACCACATAGGGCAGCCCATTGACTTCAATGGGGCAAAGTAGCTCATGGGACATTTTGATGTGAGTGAGTTGCATGTTTTTTACATTTGTCATTGGCAAAATGTGTGTTTGCTTTTGTGTTTGGTGTGCCCTTAGCAATTAATGACACTAAAAGCGCAGCTAGACAATTTTAGGTGCATAACTGTGGCCATACACTATACAATCTGATTGTACAATCTCTGTACAATTTCCTTTAGATTGACCAAAACTATATAATAGTAGGACACACCATCTATCCAATCACTCTGCACTCTTGCAGTACATCAGGGGTGCACTGTGGGCTGCACACAGTCCCTGGGAGCTTAGCATACAGCCTGAGCCTGTCTGAAGAAATGAGGGAGGAAGCCAGGCAAATGTATGCATGGAGAAATGCTGCGGGAGCTGTGAAAATGTATGAAGGTGTGCTAATGAGGTCAGCTGGTAAACTCCTTCATGTGTCTTACTGGCTTCTCTGTCTGTAAACAAGGGAGTCTCTGAAGCATTCTAAGAAATATAGCAAGGTCTAAGGTAAGGCCTTTTTCTTAAAATCACAGAAAGCTTTTTCTGCAACAGAGGTACATTGATGGTATATTGGTACATACAGTGCCTTGAAAAAGTATTCATACCCCTTGAAATTTTCCACATTTTGTCATGTTACAACCAAAAACATAAATGTAATTTATTGGGATTTTATGTGATAGACCAACACAAAGTGGCACATAATTGTGAGGTGGAAGGAAAATTATAAATGGTTTTCCACATTTTTGTAAAAATAAATATCTGAAAGTGTGGCATGCATTTGTATTCAGCCCCCTGAGTCAATACTTTGTAGAACCACCTTTTACTGCAATTACAGCTGTAAGTCTTTTTGGGTATGCCTCCACCAGCTTTGCACATCTAGAGAGTGAGATTTTTGCCCATTCTTCTTTGCAAAATAGCTCAAGCTCTGTCAGATTGTGTCTGTGAACATACATTTTCAAGTCTTGCCACTAGGGTTGCCACCTCATCCCTTTAAACCCAAACACATATGAGTTGCACAGGTTCTGAGGCTAATTTGATGTAGATAAGGCACCAAATGAGTTTAATTACCATTTCAATCATCCACAAAACCTGTGTAATTAATATGTGTTCCGGTTTAAAGGGATGAGGTGGCAATCCTACTTGCCACAGATTCTCAATTGGATTTAGGTCTGTACTTTGACTGGGCCATTCTAACAAATGAATATGCTTTGATCTAAACCATTCCATTGTAGCTCTGGCAGTATGGCTAGGGTGGTCTTCCTGCTGGAAGGTGAACCTCCGCCCCTGTCTCAAGCCTTTTGCATACTCTAACAGGTTTTCTTCTAAGATTGCCCTGTATGTGTCTCCATCCATCTTCCCATCAACTCTGATCAGCTTCCCTGTCCCTGCTGAAGAAAAGTATCCCCACAACATGATGCGGCCACCACCATGTTTCAAAGTGGGGATGGTGTGTTCAGGGTGATGTGCAGTGTTAGTTTTCCGCCACATATAACATTTTGCTTTTAGTCCAAAAAGTTACATTTTGGTCTCATCTGACCAGAGCATCTTCTTCCACATGTCTACTGTGTCCCCCACATGACTTCTCGCAAACTGCAAATGGGACTTCTTATGGCTTTCTTTCAACAATGGCTTTCTTCTTGTAACATGACAAAATGTGGAAAATTTCAAGGGGTATGAATACTTTTTCAATGCACTGCAGGGAAGCTGGACTTTAGAAAAAAAGTGAACTTAGACTTTTAGCATTTTATGACCCACTATCTGGGGTCATACATCTCTGGTGAGTGCATGGTGTGAAAGGGGGGAATGTGAGTTACCGTCACAAATTGAACCACTGGAGGGACTTTATAACCATGAGCACAAGAAGGGCTTATTTTCACATGATGCTGAGTTGTATTGTTTAGTATGCATAGCATTTTAAGTAATATTCTGGATATCACACACTTGATATGCAGAATATTACTTTTATTATAATTGTAAAGTTAATTTTTATACCTATGAGGAAGGATAATGTATACGTGTTTTTGATGGTATATGGGCTATATGAAGAGTTACACAATGATATTGGAAATTAAAAAAAAAAATTCAGCAAAATTTTCACAGTGCCTTTGTTGATCACTGTTCATATCACCATAGAACAGCTCTAAATTTTTATTGTTTTGGAAAGTTAGCATACCAGGCAAGAAAGTTATCTTGTCCTTGGGGGGGGGGGGGGTTGCTGCTGTGGGAATTATTTGCTTTGATTTAAGTTATCTGGGTGTTATTTTTAAATC
>BLSH010124890.1:443250-458250 GCA_018402905.1 Glandirana rugosa
CGACTTAAAAAAAAAAATTAAAGGTTATAGTAACACATTGAGAAGTATATCGGGTATATGGTAGTTTTTGTGCGTTTTTGATGGTATATGGGCTATATGAAGAGTTACACAATGATATTGGAAATTAAAAAAAAAAATTCAGCAAAATTTTCACAGTGCCTTTGTTGATCACTGTTCATATCACCATAGAACAGCTCTAAATTTTTATTGTTTTGGAAAGTTAGCATACCAGGCAAGAAAGTTATCTTGTCCTTGGGGGGGGGGGGGTTGCTGCTGTGGGAATTATTTGCTTTGATTTAAGTTATCTGGGTGCAGGGAATAAAAGGTTGGATATTACAAAACAATAGAATAGAAAACAACAGAAAAGAATATAATATAATAGAAAATAAAAGTAGAATAGAATAGGGTAGAATGAATATAACCATCTTCCAAAATTGGAATTTCAAAAAGAATACATTTGAATTTGAATAGACTAGGTTTGAATAGAATAGAAAAGAATAGAATAGAAAATAAGAGAATAGAATTAAACAGGAAATAATAGAATAAAAACAATCAATAGAATAGAATAGAATAAATTAGAAAAAATATAACCGAAAATCTAATTTTGAATAGAATGAATTTGAATACAACAGTTTAGAATAAAATAGAAAATAATAGAAACAAAATAGAATATAATAAAATAGCATATAATAAACAATAGAATAGTATTCAATAGAATAGAATAGAATAGAAAGAATATAACCATCTTCTGAAAATTGAATTTCGAATAGAATACATTTGAATAGATTAGAATAGAAAAGAATATAAGAAAATAGAAATGAATAAAATAGAACGCATTAGAAAGAATATAACTGTCTTCTGAAATTCAAATTTCAAATAGAATAACTTTAAATTAGAATGCCAATTCGAATTTGATACATTTTTTTGCAAATTCAGTCGAATCAAATTCAATTTGACCGAATTTGGAAAATTCTAATTCAATTCAAAAACAAATTAATGAAACAATTTCCAAAAACGAATTAAAGAAATTTAAATAAACTAAATTGTTTAAGTAAGGAAACTAAACAAATGTTTTCATTCTGCATATTATTTTAAATGTCAACTTCTGTCAGAACATGTTATTTTTTGGATAGCATTGGAAAGTGATGGAGCCCCTGTGAAATTTATATTGCTGTTTTTGCCCTTGTTAGGAACATGATAATGACGAGAAAGCGTTGCAATGGAGATACATTCAAAAGTATTTTTGGTAGAGTTGGAAAGGACTGCTGTCTGTGTCGCTTTGCCCTGGTGACAACCATTCCCTACTTTTCTGTACAGTGGTCACAGGGACAGGACATGTGGGAAAATCTCCAATTGTGTCAAAAGATAGAAATAAAAAATACAGTAGAAATTCTCACTCTTTAACACTGTCCAAAAAGTAAAAAAAAGTTCAAGTTAGAATTTAGGGTACCGATAGTTGTCAAAATTTCAAGAAAATTTGGTGATTTTAGATCTAATTTGATGATATTTGGGCATTTCCTTGACTTTTAAGACCAATTTGATTTGCAATAATTTATATTAATAATAAACAGGCAATGAATTCATATCAGAGTTAGAGGTTTTTATTTGAGTGTTGCTATTGTCTCTGCACATTCTAGATGCCGATTTATACTGATTGAGCCCCATACACTCAAGCCTGAGACTAGCCTGGTGCACTCAATGAGATTATCAGAGGAATGATCGTCCATTTTATTTTTTTGCTGTCGTACTAAAGTTCAAAAATTCTCGTATGAGAAAAATTTGTATAACATGTTGTTATGTATTGTATTTTCAAACGAAAACTGTATTGTTTAACCGCTTGCCGACCGCCGATCGGCATCTGACGGCGACAAGGTGGCTCTCCTGCGCAAATCGCCGTCATATGACGGCGGCTGCGGGATCGAGCCTAGTGAGCGTGCGCGCATCGCCGGAGGCGCGCCCGCGCGCTCACTGTGTTCGGGGAGGGCCAGGGAGCGGGTGCGGCAGAGTCGATCTCCGCCGGCCACCCGCGATGCCCCCCCGGAGCGAAAGAACGGAGGTCCGTGTAAGTAAACACGGACCTCCGTTCTGTGAGGGGGAAGGGCTGTGATCCCAGCCTTCCTGTACATGGCTGTGACCTTCCCCAGCTAGGGCAGTCCCCACACAGTTAGAACACGCCCAGGGAACACTGTTAACCCTTAGAGCGCCCCCTGCAGGTTAACCCCTTCACTGCCAATGGCATTTACACAGTAATCAGTGCATTTTTATAGCACTGATCGCTATATAAATGCCAAAGGTCCCAAAAAAGTGTCAAAATGGTCCGACATGTCCGCTGAAATATCGCAGTACCGCTAAAAATCACAGATCGCCGCCATTACTAGTAAAAAATAAAAAAAAAATAAAAACCCCAAAAATTAATTCTCATCATCCGTAAACACGACCACTTTTGCGCAAACCAATCAATAAACGCCGATTGCGTTTTTTTTTTTATCACAAATATGAGGAAGAATATAAATCGGCCAAAACCGATGAAAAAAAATGTTTTTTTATATTTTTTTGGATTTGTATTTTAGCAAAAAGTAAGAAATTTGGGTTTTTTTGCAAAATTGTCGCTCTTCTTTTGTTTATAGCAGCGATCAGAAATGACGCAGCGGTGATCAAATACCACCAAAAGAAAGCTCTATTTGTGGGAAAAAAAGGACGCAAATTTCGTTTGGGTACAACGTCGCACGACTGTGCAATTTTCAGTTAAAGCTATGCAGTGCCGAATCGCAAAAAGGGCTCCGGTCCTAAAGCTGGAAATGCTTCCGGGGCTCAAGTGGTTAAACGAAAATCGTTTGATCTGGTATCGTATGAGGAAAATTTTCATGCTTGTCCCATCAGATAACTTTGCACGATCTGTCCTGATCGGCTCTTCAAAGCTGTGTACTAACAATCAGATTATCGTACGATCGCTTTAAAAGTGGTATTTTTCATACAATTTTCTGATAGTGTGCACTAGGCTTTACACTGCCATTAAGTTGCTTAGTTCTTGTGACTTATAAATAGGGATGAGCTCCAGGTTTGGGTCGACATAGTTCAATCCAAACTCAAGCTGTTTCAAGGTTTCCCATCTGGGTGTACTAAATGCCCACATTTGGCACTGTTCATCCACTCAAATCACTAGCTTCTGCTGCAGCTAAAAATTGATTTTGTGTTGGTAATACTACCACCACTAAATGAATGACTTCCCGACTTGCCTGTTGGCTTGTTTCACATAGTAAATAATAAGTCATTGACCAAATATGGTTGTTTTCATATTTGGTCAATGACATCAACCAGCATCACCCTCAGCTGGCGATCTGTTATTGCAGCAAGAGCCAATGGGGAGCAGGATTGTCATGTACAGGTCATCCTGCTTCTGTCAGGGTATGGTGCATTGTGATTGACAATGAATCTACAGTATATCACTGGATGATTTTTTTCTATAAACAAGTGTGGGTGTATTTTTCTTTTTTTTACATTTCCTTTTTTTTTTTTTGTTAACGAGTAAGAATGGGTAGTATATACTCCTTTCACATCGGTTGGGGGCCCAAAAGTCGCCCCCCCCCCCCCCCACACACACACACAGATCCCCACATCCAGCAAATCAGGGATGTGGGTAAAATCCCATTTTAAAGGAGGACCCCACAGAAAAAAGTGCCCCACCCCAAAAAAAATAAGTAAACCCATACCAGACCCTTAGACCCTTGCCTTAGCCTGCAGCCTGAACGGCCAGGATAAGATGGGACAGGAAGCATGCACACCAATGCTGTATCTTGGCCTAGGCCAACAAGACCCAGGCCTAGGGCGGCACTTTGCATGGGGGGCAGCACGAAAAGGGTCCAAACCGGCTTGCACTTTTAATGCTGCCGGTATGATAATGCAGGCAGGGCTGCCAGAGGGGGACAGTCCATATATATGTGGATGTCCGGGTGTCCCGAAGGGCCCAGGAGGCGGACTCCAACCAATGAGTTGTTGTGCGGGCAGTCGGCGTTCCGCAACTGTGGGGGGGGGGGGCATGAGTTTAGTCAGGCCTAGGGCAGCAAAAAACCTAAATACATCACTGATGCACACCCCCTCCTAAACCATACAAGGCCACATGCCCTCAGCATGGAGAGGGTACCATGATGATAGGGACAAAGGCCACTTTTCCACATTCCGGGGCTAGTGCATGTGGTAATCTGTAGGGGGGTGCATTAAAACAGAAAGTTCCCTTCTAGAATCTAGATTAGTTTATGCCTTTCATGGCAGTGCCCAGCTACCTATGTCCTTTTTTAACAAGAGCTTGCAAACTGACCTTGAAAAAGGGCAGAAATAAATTACAAGATTTGGTTCCCATAAACTGCAATGGAGCTCCTATTCTATGTTTAGGGTTTGTAGATTTTTTAATTTGTTCGGCAAACTTCCAGCAAACCAAATTTAGCTTGGTTCACTCATCATTACTTATCAATCACATTTACCAAAAATCCATTAGTTGAGAGGGAAGACAGCACTTGCTGATAGTATACATAAACAAAAACAATTAATAGCTGATCAAAAAACACCAAAAACAGCAAAGCAAAGAAAAGTTCTTAGTGGTTGACTAGTCCACACGTGTTTGTGCTTAGTGTTTATAACATTCCATATAGGGATGAGCCAAACAACCACCGGTTTGGTTCGCACCAGAACATACGAATAGACAAAAAGTTTGTGCGGACATTCGAACACCATTAAAGTCTATGGGACCCGAACATGAAAAATCAAAAGTGCTAATTTTAATGGCTTATATACAATATTATTGCCCTAAAAAGTGTATGGGGACCCAAGTCCTGTCCTAGGGGACATGTATTAATAAAAAAAAAGTTTAAAAATCAATTGTTTTTTCAGGTGCGGTGATTTTAATAATGCTTAAAGTGAAAAAAAGAAAAAAGAAAAATTCCCTTAAATATTGTGCCTGGGGGGTGTCCTTAGTCTTTGTGTAAAAGGGCGCATCTCTGTGAGGTGTAGAACATAGCAGAGCAAAATGACATTTCCATAGGAAAAATTGTCATTTAAAATCGTGGCTGTAATATATTGCCGGTTCCTGGCAATATACAAAAAAAAAAAAAAAAAATTGCTCAGAAAAAGTGCATGGGGTCCCCCCCCACCCAGTCCAAACCAGGCTCTTCGGGTCTGGTTTGGATATTAAGGGGAACCCTGTGCCAATTTTTTAAAAAAATTGACGTGGGGTTCCCCCTAATATCCAAACCAGACCCTTATACGAGCATGCAGCCCTGGCCAGTTAGGATGAGCGAGACGGGTGAGCGCCCTCCCTCCTGAACCATACCAGGCTGCATGCCCTCAACATGGGGAGTATGCCCCCACCACCTCAAAAGCACCTTGTCCCCATGTTGATGGGGACAAGAGCCTGTTCCCCGCAAGCCTGGCCGGTGCTTGTGGGTGTCTGCGGACAGGGAAGCTTATCGGAATCTGGATCCTGCCCCCCATGTGAATAGGTATTGTACCCCTACCCATTCACCAAAAAAGGAGTATAGTGTTAAAAAAAACAAGAGGCAGTTTTTGACAAGTCCTTTATTGTGTAAAATAGCTCTTTTCTTCTTTCTTCTTTTTTCTTTCTTACTCCATCTTCTCCTGGCCCAGTCCTTCTTCTGGTCTTCAAGTCTTCTGCTTCTTCTTTTAGTCTTCTTGCTTCCTCTCTTCATCTTCAATCTTCATCTTCTTCTTCTTTCACATCCGCCGCTCTCCCTGCTGCTGCAGTCCGGCCCCTGCGTGAATCCCAGAATGGGCGGTCTTCACAATGACAGTTCTTTTATAAGAAGGGGTGGGGCCACACTGTGACATAAATGGGTGAACCACCCCACCTGACATTGCATGAAGTCAGAAGGAGGCGGGTTCACTCAGTTACATCACTGGGTGGCCCCGCCCCTTCTTTTAAAAGAACTGTCATTGTGAAGACCGCCCATTCTGGGAGATGCACAGGGACCGGACTGCAGCAGCGGGGAGAGTGGCGGCGGTGAAAGAAGAAGGAAGAAGAAGATGAAGATTGAAGACGAAGAGAGGAAGCAAGAAGACTAAGAGAAGAAGCAGAAGACCAGAAAAAGGACCGGCCCGGAGAAGATGGAGGAAGACACACCTTTTTTGGTGAATGGGTAGGGGTACAATGTACCCCATACCTATTCATATAAGGGGGGGTCGGGATCTGGGGGCCCCCTAAGGGGACTTCCAGATTCTGATAAGCCCCCTGCCTGCAGACCCACACAACCACAGGCCAGGGTTGCGGGAATGAGGCCCTTCTCTCCATCAACATGGGGGCAAGGTGCTTTGGGGGCGACCTCAAAGCATCCTCCCCATGTTGAGGGCATGTAGCCTGGTATGGTTCGGAGGGGGAGTGCTCGCTCATCCCCACCCCCTCCTGCCATGCCAGGGCTGCGTGCTCGGATAAGGGTCTGGTTTGGATTTTGGGGAGGATCCTACACCATTTTTTTTTTAATTTGGCACAGGGTTCCCCTTAAAATCCATGCCAGACCTGAAGGGCCTGGTTTGGATTTTGGGGGAACCCCACGTCATTTTCTTTTTAAATTTTGGCACGGGGTTCCCCTTAAATTCCATACCAGACCCGAAGGGCCTGGTTTGGATTTTGGGGGGGGCCCACGTCATTTTTTAAAAACATTTTGGCAAGCAGTTCCCCTTAAATTCCATGCCAGACCTGAAGGGCCTGGTTTGGATTTTGGGGGGAACCCCACGTCATTTTTTTTAAATTTTGGCGTGGGCCCTGCTGTTGTAAATTAGTTTCAAAATTGTAACGAAAGCCCCCAGTCAAACAGGTGGCCAAAAATTGGGCCTTGGGTGCTGGCGGTGCCAGAACACTGTAACCCCTTGCAGTTACTCTTGTTGGGCGCAAAAATGGGACCTGCTGTTGTAAATTAGTTTAACCACTTAAGGCCCGGAGCCCTTTTTTACACTTGTTGTTTACAAGTTAAAATCATTTTTTTGCTAGAAAATTACTTAGAACCCCCAAACATTATATTTTTTTTCAAACACCCTAGAGAAAAAAAATGGCGATCGTTGCAATACTATTTATTACATGGTATTTGTGCAGCTGTCTTTCAAGTGCAATTTTTTGGGGAAAAAATTTGCTGTTTTGAGTTTAAAAATAAGACAACAGTAAAGTTAGCCCAATTTTTTGTATATTGTGAAAGAGGATGTTACGCCGAGTAAATAGATACCATATTAAGGAAAAATATTGCGCTAACCTAAAAAATGTTAAATATAAAAAGGAAAACTAAAGCAGCTGACACAACAAAACTTCCAATTTGTGCATGAAAACGTGAACCAAAAAGTGTAGCGCTAAAGGAAACACCGCATATATTGCAATGTCAAATCAATAGTGAATCTAAATAATACAATATAAAGTCCAAACATAAAATTATAATAGTATATCTAATCTGGTCAAGACACCCGATATAGTGATCGTGAATCTTCAACAATTGTGGAAAAACTGCATCATGTGCTGTGCACTCCCACCAAGTGTGTAAAAGGTACTCTTACCAACGATAAGAGAAAATTGCGCGTAGTGTTAATCTCAAAGAGACATCCTCTAGACCTCGCTGTGTGGCTTCGATCCCACCGTCTGCCAGGAACTCCCCGAGGGTCCACAGCCGGATGCCAGACTCCAGTACAAGGGTGCAACAATCTGCTGGGTGATTCCAATCCAACCATCGACCAGGAACTCTTGAAGGTCCACAGCTAGGTCTCAGACTCCGGCACCACCGTACAACAATATGCCTCAATATAAAAAGGGGTCTACATAGTGTAATACTGTTACCAGCAAATGAATTTATTAAAAAACTATCACACTTACATTTTAAAAGTGTCAATCAAGCAATAAGGAATTCCATAAAACTGAGTAAAAGCGTAGTGTACAAATGAGCAGGTCCACTTCACCCGACGCGTTTCGTCCCAACGGACATCGACAGGGGTATGTGTGGCCTGCTCTTACTACGCTTAATTTATAGTAAAGTGCAAATCACTAACAAAAAACCACGCCTCAATTGCTCCGCCCTTCTCACGAGCCACGCCTCAGCTCTAGTGGTCATCCATGATTGGACAGAGCACAATGGGCGGGACCCATAGTTGTAAACAGATCATATTCACATTAATCGTTTTCTTATACAATGCAAAACCTGTTCACTTTAGAAACTGATAGGGTATTAATCTCATCAGATCACCAAACAATGACACTTCCGGCGTTCATAGCCTATATTAATAGTAATGGGTTTGAAGGGACCACCCTTTATGTTTAATTTAATTTTATTTACAGTTTTGATTGGTGTCCTCACGTTTTTTTGATGCTATTAATATAGGCTATGAATGCCGGAAGTGTCATTGTTTGGTGATCTGATGAGATTAATACCCTATCAGTTGGTGGTCGGTGTCGGGAGGGTGGGTTGGCCCCTCCCGCTCCCACTGGGAGACCAGAGCTCTGATCCGGCACGTCCGCTGGCTGTGTGGACATTTCATACATTTCCGGAGGCAACGTTACAACATCACTTGTGGTTTACTCGGTGGCTAATGGCGCCGGTTTTAAAAAATGACAGTATTCAGAATCGCCATTTCTGGTGATCTGAATACAGTGACGTGTAAAGGAGGGATGGGGGGTCTTTTAGACCCCCCACCCCACCATAAAGAGTACCTGTCACCATATATTACTATCACCAGGAATGTTTACATTCCTGGTGATAGCAATAAAAGTGATCAGATTTTTTTTTTAAAGGAGGAGTGTTAAAAGAAAAAATAAAATAAAAAAAAAAATTAAAAAAAAGGTTAAAGTGCCACCGTCCCCGTAAGCTCATGCAGCAAAGAAAATGCATATGTAAGTCGCACCCACATATGAAAACGGTCTTCAAACCACACATGTATAGCTGCGATCGCCAGAGTGTGAGTAATAATTCTAGCAAAAGACCTCCTCTGCACCTCTAACCTGGTAACCGTTAAAATTTTTTAAAGCCTATGGAGATTTTGAAGTACCGGAGTTTGTCGCCATTCTGCGTGTGTGCGCGATTTCCAACTGTAACATGTATGGTATTTATTTACTCAGCATAAGATCCTCTTTCACAATATACAAAAAGTTGGGCTAACTTTACTGTTGTCTTATTTTTTAACTCAAAAAAGTGATTTTTTTTCCCAAAAAAAAAGCGCTTGAAAGACTGCAGCGCAAATACCGTGTGACAAAAAGTATTGCAATGATCGCCATTTTATTCTCTAGGGTGTTTGAAAAAAATATATAATGTTTGGGGGTCCTAAGTAATTTTCGATCAAAAAAACCCTGATTTTAACTTGTACATAACAAATGTAAAAAAGGGCTCAGCGGGTTAAAAATTGTATATATTTTAAGACACCACGTCAATTGTACTATATACCGTATGTACAGCTATATAGTGCACATTCCATACGCAGTGTGTGTATATATAGATATACCAGGCTGTATATATATTAATACACCACGTCAAGTGTACTATATACCGTATGTACAGTGTACACTGATATATAGTACACTGTATATATATATATATATATATATATATATATATATATATTTTTTTTTTCCCTACACTAACCTGTCTGCACTAACTGACAGATAGAGTTTATATTTCTCCCTATCTATCTAGTTAGAAATCTATCTTTTGTATTTTTTTTCTATTTTTTAACACAGGTTAGAAAGCTACCTAGCTAACTGCCTGTATTCAGGAACCTAAGCTATCTGTCTAACACCACAGCCAACACACTACATAGAGCCACTGTACAAGCGGCTTTTATATAGTGTGGGGCGTGGATTGAGGCTGCTGTGCAGCGATTGGCTAAAAGCACCCTGCCTTTAGCCAATCAAAGCTCTCACAGCAGGCCGCCCGCTGATTGGCCAAAGCATGCAGGTCATGTGCATGCTTTGGCCAATCAGCTGGCGGCATTCTGCCGCCATTTGAAAGCATTATGGGACACGCAAAGTTGCCACGAACGCCCCATAATGTCAGGAAAACCCGAACGATCGAACACCTGATGTTCGAGTCCAACTCACGTTCGACCCAAACATCAAGCTCATCCCTAATTCCATATAAAGTTCTGTGCAAAAATAAAAAAAAGTGCTGATAAAGGTGATATTCTCAAGTGGGGTATGTTCTAGACAGAGTAAGAATACTGAAGATAGGGATAACACACAGCACTCACTGGATTATATTGACCCCTTGTTTTACTAAGTGAGTCAGTATAAACTCTGTAACATTCACTCCTGAGTAGGTGCTGTTCTGCTTATCTTCAGATGTTTTCCCCCTCTATTTCCTTCTGAGTACAAATCTCCAGGATACTTTCAGCCAGTGGCATACATTAAGGGAGAATAGAGCAATTGTGAAAGTACCATGTATTAAAAAAAAAAAAACGATACATATATATATATATATATATATATATATATATATATATATAAAACAATTGCACTCACAGCATAAAAACAATGTGTGTAGCTTTAGAAGTATACTCTGTCACTTCCGCAATGGTCACTGGTGTTAACATCAGGAACTGGATGTGACATCACTGGAAGTTACCGCCCAACATGCTTCATCATCATAAAGCGACATCTTCAGGAGCTTGGGTTATAGTTAGAGATCGCATTGCCTTTCTGGCAGATCTTTTCTCTACATTTCTGTAACATACCCCAGTCTTTCTCTTTTCTTTCTATTGCTGACTAACACAATGCTAAACCTTATGCATCAAATATTATTTAATATAATGGACCCAGCAACTAACACAACCACTGATGTGCAATCCAAGAATCTAAAATATGTATAGTATTATGTAGAAAATAAATACATAAAATTATAAAACATGATCATGATTTGCCATACACATTTGGTTCCTAGATGGTTAGTCATCAACTATTTTTTTTTTGCACTTTCACTCTTCTATATTCTTTTGCCATAATGCATTTTGGCTTTTATTAATTACTCCTTCATATAAAATAGTCAGTGCTATCTAATGACAACACCATATTTTTCAATGTCACAAACATCTATGATTATCATGTAGGAATTCCAGAGAAAACCCTGCCCACTCAATGTGTTCCTATGCAAACTACACTGCACAATATAGACAACATAGAAAAGGTTGCACAATGAGGACCTTTAAGTGGAGAGGCAGATATGGCTTGTTACAAATGCAGGACATGTGGGAACCTAAATAATTAAAAATATAAAAGATAATTCAATTAACTAGTTTAAAAGAAAGTACCCAAAATGTCAACAGGGAAATATTGTATACCCCTATTCAGGGCTTTTTTCAACGGGAATGTAGGGAGATGCAGTTACGGCACCTCTAGCAATAAAAGTATGTAATGGCAAGGAGTGCTAGGGTGTGCTGGAAGGTCTATTGATACTGGTGGCTGCTGGGAGATCTATTGTCACTGGTGGGGATCTATTTTTGTGTGGAGGTCTAGTGTTCCTGGGTAATCTATTGTTACTGGTGGGGGGGTTGTATGTAGCTTGGGGGGGACAATTGTTGCTGGAAGGGATCTACTGTTGATGGAGAGGTCTATTGATGCTGTCTCCTGGAGGGTCTATTGATGCTGGCTGCTGGGACATCTGTTGTTGCTGCTCGAGGTTTATTGCTGCTGGGGTGCTATTTTGTTGCCATGGTCCATTGTTGCTGGGGGGGGTCTATTGTTGTGTGGAGGATCTATCATTGCTGGGGAGGGGGGTCTACTGTTTCTGGGGGTGTTATCCATCATTGCTCACTGCAGGGGATCTATTTTATTGTCTCTCTTGTTTTCATTAGCAAATTCCATACAATTCACTTAGTAGCACAAAAGTCATTATTGGTTCTGTATTCTCTAAAAGGGGCGGTACTGTAAGGTGGGTAACTGGTAGAATCAAGGGACAGTGCTTAGAGGTGGGTAGAGAGCAGAAACGAAGGGTGACTCAGAAGGGGGGAGTTGCTGCACCTATTCTTTGAGAAAAAAAAGTCCTGCCCCTATTACTGTATATACCAGTCTTTACAATCACAAAGAGAAGATTTATTTCTTTGATGGTGTCTCAAGTTGTTTCCTTTTCCTCCTCTATTGCCCTTGCTGCTGCTGCTTATCTGGATTTCAGTGTATTCCCTATGAAGTCAGCTGATTACATACAGATTGCAGTCATTATCCTTCATCCAGCACAGATCATAGTTTTAAGTAAAATAATAAAAACTGTTTTACTCAATATTCTAAATCTGTTGGTGGAAATCTAAGGATCCTCTCATCTCACCACTATAGGTCTGAAGAAAATCACAACCCTGTTCATGTATTTCTTGTCCTAGTTAGAATGTGACCATCCCCAGTGCTATCTATTCTATATGATACAGCTCTAGTAAAACATTTCTAATGGTCTGTTGTGGTATTTGATGATTGTTAGTAATGATTGCCCTTTTGTCTTTTTTCTTTCAGTCTATTTTCTTGATTCCATCTGTCTGAATCCTGTTCAAGCACTGTTACTTACTGTATTTCAGATTATGTATTGCCAGCCTTATCCTCTCTCTTTTGTACATCTATGCCTGAATGTACCCACCCAAGATTTTTTTACTTTACAGATTCTGTCCGTTGAATTGGTACATTATTGCTGAGGAAATCTACCTACAATATTAGTGGTTAAGCAGAAAGGAAAGACTGAGGGCCAAGACCAGAGATGGTCAAGCATCTAAATGCATCCAGAGTGAAGTCATTTTGGGGAAGCCCTATTACGGGTGAAGCAAATGTTCTACATACACAATGCAGTCATTTTATTATTATTATTTTTTTTAAATTTAGGATTTATTTATTTGGCTTTTGTAACAGAAAAGCTTTCCAATGTGAAATCATTAATATGTATGTTGGCTAACATTTAGGAATTGGGCACACATGCATTCTACACACATCAACAGTTTTAATATTTTTATTACTTAAACTGTTTAAATTTCAATTGAAACCATCAGAAATGCCTTCTGTAATTTAAAGTAATGGATTTAGTAAACTGCTCTCTATATTTTTTTCTTGAAAAAAAACTTCAAAAGTAATGTTTTTGATGTCAGTTTTTTTCCACATTTAGCCAGTAGTGCATTTGCACTTCTGTATTGATTTTCCAGCTAGGATTATGCTTTTTTGTACTTCATAGACTGGCAATGAATGAACTCAGCAGGCTGGCGTTTATGTCTCACCTGCCTCTGTCCTTAGAATTTCTGCTTACTATACAAATCAATTTTAATGGGTCACTAGAGTTCCCAGACACTATAATTATAGTATTGCATGTCATGTACTTTACACTTATTGAGGTAGACTGCTGTCTCAAGGCAATGTTAATGGTAAAATGAAATATACTGAAGATTAGCATTAAACAAAAAGCCATTGTGAAGACCCTAAAAAAAGATGGCAGGGTGCTTGGGAATTAAGCCTTAGTGAAAGTGGTAACAGACAAGGTATTTCATCCTCTTGGCTGTGAAGATATAACTTGCCATGTATTAGGTGTGAATGTTTTGAAAAGGGAGACTAGATGGCAGAGAGTATTCATCTTTTTGTTCTGCGCACAAATAGGGAGAGATGCTTGCTTGGCACATGAAACATTGAGCCAACCAGAATGACTGTATGAGTGAGCAAACTGTGGGAACTAGTCTATTATTCTGTTGTGTCATGCACAGCTAGTTGCTAATTAAAACCAGAAGAAGCATGGACAAAAGTGTGATAATATATACTATTTAATTCTTATTAATGTTTATATATATATATATATATATATATATATATATATATATATATATATATACACACACACACACACACACACACACACACACACACACACACACACACACACACAGTTGTGCTCATAAGTTTACATACCCTGGCAGAATTTATGATTTCTTGGCCATTTTTTAGAGAATATGAATGATAACACAACAACTTTTCTTTCACTCATGGTTAGTGTTTGGCTGAAGACAATATTATCAATCAATTGTGTTTACTCTTTTTAAATCATAATAGAAACAGAAACTACCCAAACGACCCCGATCAAAAGTTTACATATCCCAGTTCTTAATACCGTGTATTGCCCCCTTTAACATCAATGACAGCTTGAAGTATTTTGTGGTATTTGTAGATGAGGCTCTTTACTTTCTCAGATGGTAAAGCTGCCCATTCCTCTTGGCAAAAAGCCTCCAGTTCCTGGAAATCCTTGGGCTGTCTTGCATTAACTTCACGTTTGAGATTTCCCCAGAGTGCCTCAATGATATTGAGGTCAGGAGACTGAGATGGCCACTCTAGAACCTTCACTTTATTCTGCTGCAGCCAAGGACAGGTCGACTTGGCTTTGTGTTTTGGATCATTGTCATGTTGGAATGTCCAAGTACATCCCATGCCCAGCTTTCTGGCTGATGAATGCAAATGTTCCTCCAGTATTTTTTGAGAACATACTGCATTCATCTTGCCATCAATTTTGACCAAATTCCCTGTGCCTTTGTAGCTCACACATCCTCAAAACATCAGCGATCCACCACTGTGTTTCACAGGCCTTGTTGACTCCTCTCCAAATGTAACTTTTATGGTTGTGACTAGAGTTGAGAGAACCCAAACTGTAAAGTTTGGGTATGTACCGAACTTTGGGGTGTCCATGACCCGGACCCGAACCCGGACATTTGAAAAAAAGTTTGGGTTCGAGTTCTGGGTTCGGGTATTTGATCACACATTTTTAATAGCTGCAGGGCAGCCAATCAACAAGCATTTCACTGGTTTTCCCTAGAAGCCATCACAGCCATGCCTACTAATGGCATGGCTGTGATTGGCCAGTGCATTATGTGACCCAGCCTCTATATGAGGCTGGAGTCACAGTGCTGCATGTCACATGCTCTCTGGGTAGTGTAGGGAGAGGATGTTGCCTGTGCTGTGAGGGACAGATTGCAGATAGATAGATAGGTAGAGATTACTACTACTACTGCTTTTAGGGACAGATTGCAGAT
>BLSH010124890.1:460750-482929 GCA_018402905.1 Glandirana rugosa
GCCTGTAGGCCTACAATCTTGTCCCTGACATCCTTGGACAGCTTTTTGGTCTTGACCATGGGGGAGAGATTGGAATCTGATTGCTTTTGTGGACAAGTGTCTTTTATACAAGTAACAAGCTGAGATTAGGAGCACTCCCTTTAAGAAAGTGCTCCGAATTGCAGCTTGTTAACTATATAGAAGACACCTAGGAGACAGAAATCTTGCTGACTGATAGGGGATCAAATACTTATTTCACTAATTAAAATGCAAATCAATTTATAACTATAAATATATACACACACACACACACACACATACACACACATATACATACACACACACACTGCATATATAAAGCGTAAAAAGGAGTTTGTTAGAAAATATACAGAGGGCTGTTTTAAAATAACAAACTGCTGAAATTATAATTATAACTACAAATTAAAAAGGCTTAAAGGGAGAGCACTTAATAACCTGATCAAGGTTCAATACTTCTGAGAATATTGTGCCTACACCCACCTGCACATTTTCATCATGATGACTACCCAGCCACCTGCAACCAATGATGTGTTTGTTCCACCACTGACAGGATAACAGAACTATATAGCAGAAAGAACCCATCTGGAGTCCACCTCCAGAGCAGCTCTGCCTCTCAGCTCCCAATTTCTATCATGCTGCAGCATTGGTATGTGAAGATATGGACTCTGATATGAACTCATAGACACCTATGTGGTCATAGGGGCTCCGATGTGAACTGGAGGACTCGGGTGTGAAAAGGGGCCTTTGGATGTGAACATGAGGACTCTGATGTGAATGGGAAGCTCTTTATGTAAAGGTGGTTATGTTTTCACTGCTTTGCTGCTTGGATGCTATTTTGTGTAGTCTTCCTTAAAGTAGGCTGAAAAACATATTTAACCAGTTAACAACCGCCCTATAGTCAAATGACAGCTACAGGGCGGTTGCTTAACTCTGGGAGGGCGTAAAAGGTTGCTTACAGCAGCCTTTTACCACGCGATCGGAGTGATCACATGTAAACAAGCCAGTGGAAGTTCCGGCTTTTCTCTCCGCATTGATCGGTGCAGTATGAGAGGAGAGAGGGGAGAGAGCAGATGCTGAAATGCTGTGGGCAGGATGTGTAGTGCCCACAGCGCTGCTATGTGACAGGCTGCACCCCCACTATCCATCCATCCATGCTCACCCAGCCAGGCATCCTCATCCAGGCGGCATTCCATACTCACCCACCCTGCCATCCTCACCCCAGCCATCCTCACCCCATCCATGCTCACCCACCCAGCCACCCATCCATCCATGTTCACCCATCCAGCCATCCTCACCCAGTCATGCTCATCCACCCATCCATGCTCACGCAGCCATCCATCCATGCTCACCCACCCAGCCGTGCTCACCCAGCCATGCTCACCCACCCAGCCATGCTCACCCAGCTATCCACCCATGCTCACCCAGCCAGCCATGCTCACCCATCCGTGCTCAGTCACCCCCATCCTTGCTCATCTATACCCATTCTTGCTCATCCATCCTCATTTGTGCTCAGTCTTCCCATCCATGCTCAGTCATGCCATCCATGCTCATCCATCCCCATCCGTGCTCATCCATCCCCATCCGTGCTCATCCATCCCCATCCCTGCTCATCCATCCCTTCAGTGCTCATCCATCCCCATCAGTGCTCATCCATCCCCATCCACGGCTCATTTGTGCCTCATTCATGCTCATCCATACCACATCAGTTCTCATCCGTGACACATCCTTGCCACTACAGTGCCCATCCATGCCACCACAGTGCCTCACAATAGAGTAAAAGGTAGTCAAATTAGATTTGAAATGTATGCCCCTAGAACTACTGACAGTGCTCCCTGCATGTTGGGCCTCTGTATGTGGCCAGGCTGTGTAAAAGTGTCACACATGTGGTATTGCCATACTCGGGAGGAGTAGCAGAATATGTTATGGGGTGTAATTTTTGCTAGGTACATGCTGTGTGTTAGAAATATTGTATAAATTGACAACTTTGTGTAAAAAAAATGCATTTTCATTTTCTTTCCACATTTTCCAAAAACTTGTGGAAAAAATGACATGTTCAAAAGACTCATTATGCCTCCTAGAATATATGTTGGGGTGTTTGCTTTCCAAAATGGGGTCATTTTTTGGGCGTTTCAATTGTCCTGGTGCTCCAAGACCTTCAAAAGTGCAAGAGGTAGTCAAGAAATTATATGTGTAATTTATGCTCCTAGAACGCCTGATGGCGCTCCTTGCATGTTGGGCCTTTGTATGTGTATTTTGAGATATGCATATGCTGGGTGTGAGAAATAACCTGTTAATATATGACAATTTTGTAAAAAAGAAAAGAAAAAAAAAATCTTCATTTTGCAAAGAATTGTGGGAAAAAAATTACAACTTCAAAAAATTCACCATGCCGCTTACTAAATACCTTGGAATGTTTACTTTCCAAAAAGGGGTCATATGGGGGTATTTGCACTTTCCTGGCTTGTTAGGATCTCAAGAAATGATAGGCCATCAGTACATCAGGTGTGATCAATATTCAGTGATTGGCACCATAGCTTGTAGACTCTATAACCTTCACAAAGACCAAATATACACTCATTTGTTTTGTTTTGTTTTTTACCAAAGATATGTAGCAGTAAAATTTTGGACAAAATTTAGGAAGAAAAATTACTAATTTGCAAAATTTTATAACAGAAACGAAGTAAAATGCATTTTTTTTTACAAAATTGTCAGTCTTTTTTTAATTATAGTGCAAAAAATAAAAAAACCCAGCAGTGATTAAATACCACCAAAAGAAAGTTCTATTTGTGTAAAAAAAGGACAAAAATTTCATATGGGTACAGTGTTGCATGACTGAGTAATTGTCATTCAAAATGGGAGAGCACTAAAAGCTGAAAATTGTTCTGGTTGTTAAGGGGGTTTAAGTACCCAGTGGTCAAGTGGTAAATGGAAGAGTTTAATTTTTTTTTAATGAATGTGCTAAGTGCTGTATGTGTTAATGAAAAGTAAGGTAGGCTTTGGTACCCCTGGTGCCACTTATATATGATTCTACAGTACACTCAAGTTAATAAAACACAATTTTATTAAATACAGTTTAAAACCATATAGAAATCATATTAGACATAAGATACATTACAAAGACAAGCAATCTGAGTCCTTTCGATAAAGTCTATGCATTTTACAGTTATGCCGCTTCTTCAGGACCCGCAAAAGTTTTGTATGTTCAGAGAGCTTGTTTACTATCATAAGAACAAATCTACAGAGAAAATAAAGATGGTAAAATCCATAAACAAACAAGATAAACTATCACATTGACATATTTCATAGGTACAAGGCCAGTTACATTTTACATGATATATGGATGAATCAGTACCAAAAAATGATATGTAAAAATATATATATATTTTCATATAGGTTTATGCATCCCTCTTGATATAATAGGACAGGAAAAAACAACACAACCTATATCTGCTAGTTTTGAAAAAATTCTTACCCCAGAAAGGATAAGGGCAAAATGCAGAGATGTAAAGGGGAGAGTCAGCAGCTTTCCATACCCACCGACCCATGGGAGGATATCCCTCGGGTAAATAGTATATACAATAAAAACTAGTCCAACAATACAAGCTGTGTAAACAAGGACAAAAATAACTGTAAAGAAAAAAAATGTGTAAATGAGGGTATAGGCTAAGATCAACATAGTCCATATAGACCTCACTTACCCCTATCAAGGATGAATAAAGTGTACCAAGTGAGCATGTAAGCAGTTATAATCCAGGGTCCATAAATGGAGTAGATGTAATAGATTAACAATTATACTGATAGATAGAAATAATTCCGTATATGCCCATCAGAGACCCCACCAGTTGATGGTCATCTATGGTAAAAAATACCAAAGTGGTTATAGTCCAGATAAGCAGCCATACTGACAAATATAACAAAAGCCATAAAGCAAAATGAAGATCAAAAGAGATTCAAATCCATGTCATTACCTCTGGCTGAACAAACAGCAGATCAAACTCTCCACCTCATACTGATCCAAAAGCTGCTCATCACAGGTGATTTATATATAACCCCATCAAGGATAACCTCCAAGGACCGTCTGTTATGTCGTGGGTGGGGCCAGTAAATTAACCTCATGTGTGACCATACCATACTGGCGGGCCTCTCCTGCCCCTATGGGTATGTTCACATAATAGGAATGGTATATTTGCTACAGGAAAGCCTTCTAAAGAAACAGGATGCATGTTGTTGTTGATATAAACACCCATGACTCTTATACATATAGACCTACAGCCATCCCACCAAACATCGGGGTCATGCCAGGGCTACCACACCCACTCGCACATATGATGCACACAAAAACAAACTGGGCACCAAGCATGCAGGGGGAGGACATGGGCTGGCAAGTCAAGAACAGCTGAACCCTCCCCATCTCCGCAAGATGGATAGAAATTGTCTATGTTGCATTAAAATAAATTAAAATAGAACAATTAAAGAAAATTATATTGGAAATATCACATCATGTCATGAATGTCCCCTTTCACAAGTTGTGCAGCGGGCCCCCTTTCTGCCATCTTTGGGCCTTCATATGGTGGTGAAATGCCAGGGCCGTTCACAATTGCAACCTTTGCAACCCTGATAGTTCCCTCACTGGTGTCGGTAGTTTTTAATTTTTATTTTGATTTCATTATTTTTTTCACCATTTAATTTTATTTATTTTACAATTTTATTTTTACAATTTTTTTAGGAGCTCTGTTGGGGGGCTTTGATGAGATATCAGGGGTCTAAATAAACCTCAGCCCTCAATCCCCATCTGTGTAGCCTCAGCTGCACAGAATGAATGGACAGGAATAGCTGTGCACCGAGCCTCCCATTCATTCAGAAACGGAAGTATAGTAAAAACAGTTTACTATGCTTCAGTTATGAATGAACCAATTGGTACCAATCACTGACTAGCTCTGTTCATTCAGAAAAGGAAGGATCCAGTAAATTACAAATTTATCGACCCATTCCCATCTCTCCATCATGACACATCTTCCACAGCAGCTGGCAGGAGAGAGGAGGGGGGAAGACAGCAGCTCTGTGGTGGGGGGGGGGGGGGCAGGGAAGCACAAAGGGACCCTGGGAACAACAGAAGACAAATAAACTGGATAAAAGAAAATGGAGGAGATTGGGTCCTCTAAATGACACTCCACCATCCCTCCTAATCAGGTGTACAAGGGAGGCACACTGGCCCCCTGGACCAAGGGGCCCGGTTGCAATTGCACAATTGCAACCCCTGCAACCCCTATCGTTACGCCCCTGTCCTCACACATACTATGACCTTATTCATTTCATTTGATGTGTGATTCTCTTGGCAGTCCCAGCCACCCAGAATAGTATGGCCCAGCCATAGTAATAAATGAGACTGTGACACATAGCTCAGTAGGCATGGAAACCAGCCGGGACGTTTTGTGCAAAGATTGTGCTCCAGCATTGTCTTAAAGTGAAGACCTCCAGGGTTAAAGGTAGGTATTTTACTATGTGGGTCACACTTAGAGGGGAGAATAGAAAATTTGAAAGAAAAGTTCACTAAAGTATCATGATGATAAGGGATAAACCAAACAAGAAATAAGGGAATATCTACAACAGCATCATAAACAGTAATGAAAATGCTAGAAAGCTAAAACACCTCTCAGCTTTTATATGCTGTCTGCTTCCCTGTTGCAGATTTTTACGCACTTCCTATCAAGTGAAACCATTGCCACTGAGACAGTAATTGAGGAAAAATCTCTCTAAAAGAGCTTCAGATAGCAGTAAAATGTATTGGGATCTAATCCTTCCCCACGCTATATGTATTGCTGGTATCATAAGCAATGTCAAGCTCATTGCTGAATTGATTTGGTATATAGCTTGATTGGTATATAGCTGAAATGTAAACATTACCCATAAGGCTGGGTTCACACTAGTCCGATTCTTGGACCGACATTAGGAGCACAAGTCGCATTACGTCACAAAAACAACAATTCCCTATGAGAGCCGTCTTAACTGGTCCGACTTGTGTTTTTCAAAGTCGGACCGACTTTGAAAAAGGGTCCTGTACTACTTTTGTCCAACTTTGATCCTACTTTAGCCCATTGAAAGGCATTGAAGTCAGATTAAAGTCGGATCAGTATCTTCACTGATCCGACTTTGGCATGCGACTTATGCTCTGGGGATCTTGAAGGGGAACTCCACGCCAAATTTAAAAAAATAATGGCATGGGGTCCCCCTCAAGGAGCATACCAGGCCCTTTGGTCTGGTGCGGATTTTAAGGGGAACCCCCATGCCGAAAAAATGGCATGGGGTCCCCCCAAAATCCATACCAGACCCTTATCTGGCAGGCCAGGAAAGGGGCTGGGGACAAGCAAGCGCCCCCCTCCTGGACCATACCAGCCCGCGTGCCTTCAACATGGAGAGTATGGGTGCTTTGGGGCAGGGGTGTTCTGTGCCCCCCACCCCAAAGCACCTTGTCCCCATGTTGATGAGGACAAGGGCCTCTTCCCGACAACCCTTGCCAGTGGTTGTCGGAGTCTGCGGACGGGGACTTATCGGCCACCCGCTGACATCATCTGGAGGCCCCGCCCCCAAAATGTTGAATCCTGAGGCAAAGCTGCAACATCATGGGGGTGGGGCCTCCGGATGATGTCAGCAGGTGACCCCGCCCCATGCCAATATAAGGCACAGCACACAGCGGAGAGGGCATTCATGAGGGAGATCGTGTCGTGTCAACATGGGAAGAAGAAGAGAGGAAGAACAGGGGGAAGAGGACAGCAGAGAAGACTGGCAAAAGAGCAGAAGACACCACAGAGAAGGAGAAGAAAGAAGACCCCTCAGAAGATAGAAGACCCTGCAAAAGTGCAGAAGAAAGAAGAGCCGGTGAGGGGAGAAGAAGCCGGAGCTGATTTAATAAAAGATTTTAAAAACATGTGTAGTGTGTTTTTAACTTTACACTTTTTTTTTTCAGGTGAATGGGTAGGGATACAATGTACCCCATACTCATTCACATAGGGTGGGGGGCCGGGATCTAGGGGCCCCCTTGTCAAAGGGGGCTTCCAGATTCCAATAAGTCCCCGCCCATAGACCCCGACAACCCCCGGCAAGGGTTGTCAGGAAGAGACCCTTGTCCTCATCAACATGGGGACAAGGTGCTTTGGGGTGGGGGCGCAGAGCCCCCCTGCCCCAAAGCACCCATACTCTCCATGTTGAGGGCACGCGGCCTGGTATGGTCCAGGAGGGGGGGCGCTCGCTCGTCCCCACCCCATTTCCTGGTCTGCCAGGCTGCATGCTCGGATAAGGGTCTGGTATGGATTTTGGGGGGGACCTCATGCTATTTTTTCAGCGCGGGGGTTCCCCTTAAAATCCGTACCAGACCAAAGGGCCTGGTATGCTCCTGGAGGGGGACCCTATGCCATTTTTTTTTTTAAATTTGGCGTGGAGATCCCCTTCAAGATCCCCAGAGCACAAGATGCCTGGTATTGTTGGGATCAAAGTCGGATCCCTGTTCACAGAAAATCGGTCCGACTTTGACCCTATGTAGGACCGTAAATCACACAGCAAAGTAGGATCAAAGTCGGACCGTTTTTTTGTCGGATAGTGTGAACCCAGCCTAAGGTTCATAAAGGGTATGCAGGTGTGCAAGTCTAAATAGTTCATTATAGACCTACTTCACTTACCAAATCAATATGACCAGCTTTGCAGTTGGTCTAAAATTGCTTTATGAAGATATCGCAATCTTTCCCAAACACTCAAATCTACGGGGAACCTCTGTCCTGCATGCTATTGCCATCATTTACAAACAGCTCCTAAAAACCCCTCATGTGTCCATAAGAATGTAGTGTGTTCAATGCAACAGATTACAAGAGTCAATTTAGATATTTTGTGCCAGGTCAGTAACTTTTTGTCAGGTACCTAACGCCAGTAGTGCTCATTTTTACGCACATGGTAATACTTGTATGCATGGTTTATAATTGGACTTGCAAGAAGGAGAATGTTTGACAGGTTTGACAAAGAAGCTTCTGCACATGGTCTGAAACATGTAACTGCCCCATTCTGATGTCAGTTCCAGTACATGTGCTCTAAGCTGGTGCTCTAAGCTGGTCCTGGAATTCGGTTGGCCATCTTGCTTATGGCATCTGTCTTTCCCTCTGCTGCTGGTTTGGCTAGTGAGGATCCTGGAGAACTGTGACAGGACCCCTACCACCACATCTGTATGGGATGAGGAGCTCATTTTGCACTACTTTTCTGTGAGTGTTTTTAAATGAACTTAGAAGTGCCTCTCTTTCTATTTATGGTTTTGTACCTTGCTGCCAGCACGATGGTGACCCCTGCCTCTCTCTGACCTGGAATCTGATTGCGATTCTGTACTTATCTGCCTGGCTGTTACCGAACTCAGCTTGTGACCTGACTTTTCACTTCTACTCATCCAACCTCAGCATCTCCAAGTATAAAATCACTGCACCAACATCCTGGCACATGTGCCCTTCCGTTGCCCTAGCAGTCCCTGTCTCCATGACCAGTGGTGCAGGGACGTGAATTGTGTACCTCTAGAGCTCCCCTAACAGTTACATGACACTTTTTATCTAGAACATAATGTGGCAGTAATTGGTTAATTTCCTAATAATAGTTGTAAAATGTTCAGGAGAGGATTATAGGAGGCAGTATAAGTGATAAGGTGCTGTGTCAGAAGCAGGCTTGTTATAAAGTCTTGTTGGTTGAAATGCGTTGCATATGCTGTAATGATGATTTTAAAGTGGTTGTAACGGTTAAAGGGTTTTTACCTTACTGCATTCTATGCAGTATGGTAAAAAAAACCTTTTGCATGCAGCTTCCCATGCAGCCCCCACCCAAATACACACCTTAGCCCGACCTCAATTCAGTGATGTGCACGAGAGCCGAGGCTCTCTCTCCTTTCTCATTGGCTCAGATACAGCAGTGGGAGCCATTGGGGCGGAGTTCGGGAGCGAGCAAAAAAACAAGTGCCCCCATAGCAAGCAACTTGCTATGGGGGCATTTGGTGGGGGGGGGGGGAGAGCTGGCTGGTGACCCCAGAAGAGAAGAATCAGGGCTGCTTTGTAAAACACCATTGCACAGAGCAGTTAAGTATAACATGTTTGTTATTTAAAAAAAAAAAATATCCTTTAACCACTTGAGGACTGCCCCATGTAAATGTACTGTAAATGTTATTTCTAGTGGTTCAAGCAGTCCCTGAAGCCAGGAGATCTTTTCCCATTAGTAAGACTTGGTATATGTCAATTTAGTGCCCAAAATGTCCCAAAGAAAGGTATGCTAGTGAAGAGGCCTACAGGATTCTGAGTATGACAGATGAGAGTGAAGGAGTGTCCTGTCTTATAGAATAAGGCTCAGAATACAAATCTATAGAATGCAGCAGCATCCTGACAGGCAGTTAAGACAATGGAGAAGATGTGCCCTCTAAGATCAGGCGTACCTGGCCCCATGCCTAGGTTGCTGAGGTGCTAGAAAAGCATGTGTATTCTCATATGCATCAGAGTGCCAGTACTATTGCTGCACTACCTTTTGTTGAATTGGAAGGCACCAGCAGCCTAGTACATTCTGGCATTGTATACACCAGAACTGCAGTATCTCATGATGACGTGACAAGTTCCAGAAGTGCAGTCCAAGCTGGTGAGGTGGCTAGTACAGCACTAGTAGTACCTTGCAGCCACCAGAAATTCGAACACAGGCCCTTAAAGCCTATAATGTTCTTCCAGTGATGCATGAAAATCTTGATTGGCAGCCCCCAGATTCAGCAGCACCCACCCAATTTATAGTGGTTGTTAACCACTTCACCTCCGGAAGAATTTCCCAGGTTAGGACCAGAGCACTTTTTGAGATTCGGCGCTGTGTCGCTTTAACTGACAATTGCGCGGTCGTGCGACATGTACCCAAACAAAACTTGCATCCTTTTTTTCCCCACAAATAGAGCTTTCTTTTGGTGGTATTTGATCACCACTGCATCAATTCTGATCACCGCTATAAACAAAAGAAGAGTGACCGTTTTGCAAAAAAAAACGAATTTCTTACTTTTTGCTAAAATTCAAATCCCAAAAAAAAATATAAAAAGAAATTTTTTTCACCGGTTTTGGCCGATTTATATTCTTCCTCATATTTGTGATGAAAAAAATCCCAATCAACGTTTATTGATTGGTTTGCGCAAAAATGGCTGCGTTTACGGATGGAGAGAATTCATTTCTGGGGTTTTTATTTTTTTTTTATTTTTTACTAGTAATGGCGGCGATCTGCGATTTTTAGCAGTACTACGATATTGCAGTGGACATGTCGGACATTTTTGATCCTTTTTTGGGACCAATTACATTTATTCAGCGATCAGAAATTTAAATGTCCACTAATTACTGTGTAAATGTCATCGGCAGTGAAGGGGTTAACCTGCAGGGGGAGATCTAGGGGTTAACTGTGTTTCCTGGGTGTGTTCTTACTGTGGGGGGGTGGGCTACCATGGGCATGAGAGATCTAACAGTAGATCACCCATGCCCGCACTGTCAGAATGGGGAACCGCCGTGTTTACATCGGCGGCTCCCCGTTCTTTGCCTGTGGCCGCTCATCGCTGCTCGCCGGCAGACATCAGGTCCGCCCGAGCCGCGGGCACACTCCTCAGCGGCTATTTGCGCGCAACCCCTAGCGGCCATTCGCAGATCACCGCCTTTTTACGGCGATTCGTGGCCAGCGTCCACACTGCCGCCGTAAATATGCGGTAGGCAGTGTGGAACTGGTTAAGCCACTACAATAAAAACATCAAATCCCCTCTGTAATATAACATTATGTGCCCCTGTGCCTGTGTTACATAAAAAAGCTGCCGATCTGTACCTTATATCAGAGCATCACGTGACTCCTCGGCTCTCTCCTCTGCCTGGCTGACAGCTATAGCGGGAGGTGCTCAAGAACTCTTGCTGACGTCACCCGGGGAGGAGAGAGGAGAGAGATCTGAGGAGTCATGTGAGCGCCGGAAAACACTCTGATATAGGTACTGATCGTCAGCTTTTTATATATAACACAGACACAGGGGCACATAATGTTATGTTACAGAGGGGATGGGATGTTTCTATCGTAGTTATAACAGCAGGAAGGGAGGGGGGCGGGCACTGACACAGAGCAGACGGCAGTGGGGGGGGGAGGGGGAGAAGGACAGAGCAGGGCTGTGGATGAAAAAGTCATGTAAACTGACCACGGTGGCACGGCTCAGCAGCAAAATGCTATACATGGCATTTTAGCATTTATGAGGGAAAATAAGCTGTGTGTTTACACCAGACTACCCACCGATCTGCTCTGCCTAAACAGAAGAGGACTGATCCCCTTCTATTTTTTAAGTGAACCCGATCAGACCCAGAGGTAGATAGGTGTAAACAGACACAAGTCCGTTTACACCCATCTGTCTATAGGGATGAATGGACCTTCCAATCAGGTCCCTCATATGTTGAGGGACACCTAACAGCTAAGAGAAATCTATAAACACCTGGGGCACAAGAGCTATTGCAAGATTATGGTGGTGAAGGGCAGGGCAGAGTTTACATAGAGAGGCAGGTGTGGTAGGAGGGGTAGATTGTTCTATTTCTATCATTTTCAATGATTTTAGATCAGTATTAATGTTGGTCATATTGATGTAGAAAAACCATAAGTTGTTTAAAAGAAAAGTGAATGATCTGGGGCATACACCCTAACCCACCTCCATCCATAATTATACATATAGAAACAAGTGGTCATGGAACTTTAAATGAGGTGGATCACAAGGTAAAATGAATAATGTATTATAATAAGCAAATTAATTCCAAAAAATTAAACAATGGTCATATAATCATCTACGATAGCAAAACATCATACACATGATATACATAAAATGTCACAAAGTATATATTGGTCATATTGAGGAGCAGATTATGTAGCATCTATGGAGCTCAACGCGTTTTGTGGATCATGTAAATGTCCACTCATCAGGAGTTTGATGCGATAAAATGTTTGTGAATAAATAGAGATGGTAATCTCATGGAAGTCTATATTGAAAGAAAAAATATATATAGTAAAGTAAGTAATGATTCTCCACCAATAAAAGGGAGAATGTCAAAACTAGATAACCTGATGTGGGAAATTAGCTCGTATGGATCACCTTTCCTGGGAAGAAGGCAGCTTGTAGGCAAACTTTCTTAAAATCTGGCTGGTTGCCAGTTTTATTTGGTAAAGGTTGCAGGTCATAAAACAAACAAAAATAGCAAAAACAAAACCTTGCCTTCCGGCGTTCAATTATTACAGACAGGATACTTCTCTATACGATGTCGGGCTTGTCCCTGACACCTTCAAACAAACAAAAGCAAACCTTTTTCCTTTTGCAGTCCTTAGAGCAACCAACAACTCAAGGTCTTAGCTCTTTCAGTATAAGCATACTGAGTCCCAGGGTGAGTTCCACTGAGATCTCTTCCTGGTTATTTCAAGCAGTTGGAGAGGGATTTTGGTGGACCAGAAACTCCGGGCCAGAACCAGCTCTGCCACGATGGCTGGCAAAACCCAGGTTGTACTCTCGCCAGTCCACTCCAAGTGAACACATGCGAGGAAACAAATATCGCCCTTCCACTATCGCACCTCGCATAACGTCACACTGACTACTCACATGTCTACTCAAAGAAAGGGCTCAGCATATGGGTGGAGAAATGGAGGCATCAAGACAAATGCCTATCCCGGGGTTGAGGCAGGAGAGAAATGCCCAAAGCAAGCCAGAGGGGAAAACAGACAAGACTGGGTGGTTCGTGGAATGTGTGAGCATATATAGGTTCTGGAATAAAATATGGAAAAATTATATTTGAATGTGTGATGTAACTAATGTTGGATGGATTTTCACCTTTTTATTGTAGATGATTATATGACCATTGTTTGATTTTTTTGGACTGAATTTGCTTATTATAATAAATTATGAATTTTACCTTGTGACCCACCTCATTTAAAGCCCCATGACTACTTTCTTGTTTCTATATAAACCATAAGTTGTTTGGGCTTGCGAAAGCTGAAGTGATTAGAGGGAGTCACAGCTTGATGTTGCAAAGTATTCCAGGTGATTTATTCATGCTGTGAGTGGAGAGCTGCAAACAGGAAGGAGAGGACCTTAGGCCCCTTTCACACACACGGACCGTTTGTCCGTTTTTCATCCATCCGTTGATGGATGAAAAACGGACATCAATGCATCTCTATGGAAAAACGGATGACAACTGATGATCATGTATTTGCATCCGTTTTCATCCGCTTCCGTCAGCATCCGTTTTTTTGAACGGATGAAAGTCCTATTTTTCATCCGTCAAAAAAACGGATCGGATGAAAAACGGATGTAAACTGACGAACGGTCAGTTTTTCATCCGTTTTTGCATTGGTAGTGAATGTAAAAGAAAACTGATGAAAAACTGATGACCACAGATGAAAAAACGGATGAAAAAAACGGATGAAAAAAACTGATGAAAAAACGGATGAACTGATGAACTGATGAACTGATGAACGGTCCGTGTGTGTGAAAGGACCCTAAAGGAAGCACAATTCTATATTAATTACTATGTTAGGAATAACTCTAAACAGTTTGTAAGCAAAATTATTTTCAAGCTTTTTCATTTGGAAAACATTTATTTGGAATATTTTAACCATTTGCTTACTGGACACTTAAACCCTCTTCCTGCCCAGACCAATTTTAATGATAATCAATGAAATTTTTATCATTTTTTTCTCAAAAATAGAGCTTTCTTTTGGTGGCATTTAATCACTTCTGGGTTTTTTATTTTGTGTTAAAAAAAAATAAAAAAAGACCGAAAATTTTGAAAAATACCCCAAAACCGTTTTATATTTTGTTATAAAATTTTGCAAACAGGTAACTTTTCTCCTTCATTCATGTACGCTGATGAGGCTGCACTGACGGGCACTGATAGGCTGCACTGATGGGCACTGAGAGGTGGCACTGATGGGTGGCATTGATGGGTGGCACTGATGGGCGACACTTATGGGCATTGATAGGTGGCACTGAAGGACACTAATAGGTGGCATGGATATGTGGCACTGATGGGTGGCAACGATGGGCACTGATGGGTAACAGTGATGGGCACTGATGGGCACTGATTAAAATATAATAATTCCCGCGCCAGGAACCCTAATACAATGTAATAAGACTGCAGCCTTCCAGTAACCTCCTACTCAATGGAAGGAGTGAGATGTACTAGTAAAGACAAACAGGAATGGCGCTGTCTTTGTGGTAATTAAACAAAACGATAATTATTGTACCCTACCATTTATATCTCCTGCATTGGTCTTTACATCCACTTTATGGTTTCACGGACTTTTTACGGACATTGTTATACCACATTTTAGCGTTCTATTCATGTTTGGCTCCTCCATATATACCTATAGACTATATATGATCTGTGTACCCGGATTGTTTACAATTTTGACATTTGTCTTTACATCCACTTTATAATTTTACGGACTTTTTACGGACTTTTTACCAATGAGCAGAACACTATTGCAGAGTTTTATAATTTATAAGAAACCATTCCCACTGCACATCTAGCACTTTATTTTATGAAGTATTGTTTATATGTTGAGTACCTATGGAACTAAGTTAACTTATTGAGATACTGCACATTTCTGACGTTGTCAGCACATTATGGTCTACAAATTAGACTAAATAGTAATATATATGATTTAGCTTGGATAATCACTAACCCAGCACATTTGTTTAATTACCACAAAGACAGTGCCATTCCTGTTTGTCTTTACTAGTACTGATGGGCACTGGTGGGTGACACTGATAGGCAGCACTGCTAGGTTGCACTGATGGGCACTGATTGGCACCACTGGTGGGCATTGATATGTGGCACTGCTGGGGATTGATAGGTGGCAATGGTGGGCATTGATAGGTGGCACAGATATGCTCTGAAGGGCACATATTGGTGGCACTGTTATGCACTGGTGGCACTGGCAGGCGGCACTGGTGGGCACAGATGAGGCGGCTGTGTTCCTTCCTCTTCGGGTCCAATGTCCCTTTCACAGAAGCCAGTGAACGGGTTTTTTTTCTCCTAACAAGGTCAGCGTGAGTAAAAAAAAAGATTACCGAGCTTCTGTTTACATCATGTGATCAGCTGTCATTGGCTGACAGCTGATCGCGTGGTAAGGGTCCACATGAGTCGGTAATCACAGAGTGCTCCACGCGTGCCCCGCAGGGGACGCCCAGGCAGCTCATGCATAGGAGGACGTCTATTGAGGGCCTCCCAGCAAAGCAGGTTTGTGCTGTAGCCGTCATTCGGCTATGGCACGGATGCAAAGTGGTTAATATATACCTAGTACAATTTGGATGGAGAAAAATGCTTTGATTAAAGTATAAATAAAGGCAACGTTTTTTTTTTGTTTTTGATAGAGTAACCCTAGGTTCACGTCTATCTGGTTGCAGTTGAAGTGATTTTCAGACGCGTTTTGCGGTGCATTTTTGAACATGCGTGATGTTGGCGGCCCAACATGCACCAGTTGATGACGTCACAAGGGGCGTTGCCACCAGGTGACATTGTTGGGTGGCGCTGCCCCTTAGCTATTTAAGATCTGTCACACAGCGGAGCAGGCAGATGGCGGGAGCCTTTGGGGGGGGCAGGGTGTCATGATTGATGATGGATCTACTTTGGGGGACATTGTTTATTTATTTTTTATTTTTTTTGTATCAATGATTTTTATTGAAAAAAATTTCAAAGTAAATGAAGTGAACAGATTTTAATATATTACAATTATTATGAATAGATATTATGTACAACTTCATATAGATGTATCCAAAAGTCTAAAGGACTTGTGTAGAGTCTTTATTCACTTTTTACACTTTTTTGGTGAATGGGTAGGGGTACTATGTATCCCATACTCATTCACATGGGGGGGGGGGGCAAAACTCATGTAGAAATTTTGGTGCGGGTCCGTTGAAGTCTATTATACACAAAATGCAATCTGCTGCGGTAAAAGAGTCCCTGACCCTTTCCAAAAACGCACAGAATGCAAAACGTATAGATGTGAACGTGTACCATAGGAAACCATGTTAAATGGGCTGTAGTGCATTTCTGCAAACTGTCTGTGTCCTTGTTAGTGAATTTCATCCTCTATATTTTGCTAAATACTGTTATCACCAAGAGTAAAAGTGAAAGAAAATCTCACATTTTGTGTAGTCCCCAGAACAGAAATGGAGGGGAAATCTTTCAATGGAGACACTGGAGGAGACAATGGAGGAATTTCTCTCGATAACTGTTTTGGCTATATGGCCGGGTTCACACTACTCTAACTTTGCCCTGTGACTTTGGTCCGACATCGATCCGACTTCCATGCAACTTTAATGAACAGGATCCCTAATAGGGGACTTGGGTCTGGTATGGATTTCCACACCAAATTTAAAAATGGCATGAGGTCCCTTCCAAATCCATACCAGACCTAAGGGTCTGGTATGGAGTTTGAGGGGAAATCCCACGCCAATTTTTTTTTTTTTAAATGGCGTGGGGTCCAACCCAGAATCCAAAGCAGACACTTATCTGAGCATGCAGCCCGATGGGCCAGGGAAGGGGGGGAAGAGCGAGCACCCCCTCCTGAACATACCAGGTCACATGCCCTCAACATTGGGGGCTGCTTGAGCACCTTGTCCCCATGTTAATGGGGACAAGAGTCTCTTCCCCACAACCCTGGGCTATGGTTGTGGGGGTTCTGCGGGCAAGGGGCTTATCGGAATTAAAAAAGGGGGGCCCCGTGTGAATGTGTATGGGGTACATAATACCCCTACCCATTCACCCAAAAAAACAGTATAGCCAAACAAAAAATATGAGGCAGTTTTTGACAAGTCCTTTATTGAAAACTAATAATGTCCCCTGATGTAGATCCAACTTCAATCATGATGGCCATCGCCATCACCAACCTGATATAAAAAAAAAATAAAACGCTCCTCCCCCAATGAATTCTCCTTTTGTTCTGGCAGTTCCCATGTCTGACAGTTCTTATATAGCTAGGGGGCATGGCCATGCAGTGCCACCACCCGGAGACCCCACCCCATTGTGATGTCACCTCCCTGGGCATTATGGGTCCATAATGTCACAAGGGACGTGGTTTCCAGGTGACCTCACAGCATGACCACAGCCCATAGCTATATAAGAACTGTCAGGCATGGGAGCTGCCAGAAAGGCAGGAGCATTTGTCGGGGGAGGAGCATTTTTTTTCTTTATCGGGCAGTGGCGGCCATTGTAATTGATGTTGGATCTACATCAGGGGACATTATTAATTTTTGAAAAAAAATGTTTTTGGCAATAACTTGTCAAAAGCTGCCTTATGTTTTTTGTTACAATACACTTTTTTTGGAGTGAATGGGTAGGGGTACTATGTACCCCATACTCATTCACCTGGGGGGGGGGGCAGGATCTGGGGGCTTCCAGATTCTAAAAAGCCCCCTGCCTGCAGACCCCCACAACCCCAACCCAGGGTTGTGGGAGGAGACCCTTGTCCCCATCAAAATGGGGACAAGGTGCTTGGGGGTGGGTGGAGGCAGAGCCCCCCTGCCCCAAAGCACCCCCCATGTTGAGGGCATATGGCCTGGTATAGTTAAGGGGGGGCTTACCTGCCCCCCCTTACCTGGCCTGCATGCTTGGATAAGGGTTTGGTATGGATTTTGGGGGCCCACGCCATTTTTTTTACATTTTGGCATGGGGTTTCCCCTCAAAATCCATACCAGACCTAAGGGTCTGGTATGGATTTGGGGGGGGGGGGGGGACACCACACCATTTTTTTCCCAATACATTTTGCATTGCTAACATTGCCTCTGAGCACAAATCACACGTCACAATTCGGATCAGTTAAGATTCTGATCCGACTTGGATGCGACTTCCATTCAATTGTACGGGCTGAAATTGGACAGAAGTCTGACCAAAGTAGTGCAGGGACCTTTTCCAATGTCGGACCAACATAAGTCGGACCAGTTAAGACGGCTCTCATATGGAATCATTGATTTTTACATGTCATGTGACATGTGCTCTCAGAGTCGGAATGCATGTTGCACCAGTGTGAACCTCTGCCCTAAGGTCGGGATCACACTGCTCCAACATGAAAGTCCCACGACTTCTGATCCAACTTTGCCCTGCAACATTGATCAGACATTGGTCAGACTTTAATGAATAGGACTTGAGATGAGTGCCATTTGGGTCTGGTACGGATTTGGGGTTTTTTATTTAAACATTTTGCAGTGCTAACATTGCCTCTGAGCAGAAGTCGGATCAGTTAAGATGCTGATCTGACATGGTTATGACTTTAATGATATTCAATAGGCTGAAATCGGACCAGTGCAGAAACCTTTTCCAAAGTTGGACCGACATAAGTCAGACCGGTTACGACGGCTCTCATAGGGAATCATTGATTTATACAAGTCATGCAACATGTGCTCTCAAAGTCGGAGCGTATGTCGCACCAGTGTGAACCGGGCCTAAGACAGAAGGTGAAGAGAAATTTCTCTAATGGGACACAGATGGCAAAAAAACCTTACAGGGGTTTTAACCCCCCCTTAGTGTCAGTTCACACAGGGGCGATCCGACGTCAGGGGCACCTTGAAGCTGCCCCGCACAGGGTGACGTCTGCGCCGCTTGCAAGTGACTTCTGTGATAGAAGTCAATGCAAGTCACTTGAAGTCGCCCCAAAGTAGTATAGGAACCTCTTTCTAAGTCAGAGCGACTTGAGTCGCTCCTATTAGAACGGTTCCATTGCACTGCATGGAGCACGACTCGTCAGGCAACTGGGTCACCTGACAAGTCGCCCCTGTGTGAACCGGCACTTTCTCTATCCAATAAAAAAAAGTTTGTTCTCTAGATTTACTTTGATTCATTAAACTTTTTATAAAGCCATTGCTAATATTTTCACTAAAACATCTTACCTTTTTTTTCTCATTACAGGATCCACAAATATATGTTGGTTCTGATACATATGATGGCAAAATCTGGGGAAAAATGATAGTACATAATTTTAGATTTCAAAGCTTAGTCTTTCCTGGATAAAATGCTCAATGGTCAATGGTTCTGAATTGATAATGCATAAAATTCCCAAGAAATTAGGCTGCCACCCTTCTTGTTGAATGAGCTTGCATAGCTTGTGGAGGCGTCAGCCCCTGTTTCTCATACGTAAGGCTTATCACTTTGGTGATCCAGGTAGCTATGACTTTAACTGATGCTGCTTCATCTCTCTTAGGCCCTGATGGTAGAACAAATAATCTATCCATCTTGCACAGCTGCCGAGAGCGCTGCAAGTACGTTGAGAACAAGTTGACCATATCCAGTGGTCTGAGATCTAGTTCACCTGTTTGTCCCAGAGGTTGTGTGAAGCTAGGTAGGACCGACTCCCAATTTACATGAAACTTGGAGACCACCTTGGGGGTTAAGGCTGGTGAGGGCTTTAGAATTACTTTGTCTGGAAAAATAATGCAAAAAGGATCCTTGCAAGATAAAGCTGCCAGCACTGATATCCTCCTCGCTGACGTTATGGCTATGAGAAAGATCAACTTGACTGTCAGTTACCATAGCGGGCATGTTTCAGCAGGAACAAACAGGTTTTGGAGCAGAGCTCTTATCACTGTGCCCAGGTCCCAGGCTGGGAACAGGGTCCTCTTTGGTGGTCTCATTCTTATGGCCGCTCTAAGAAATTGTCTAATTAGCGGCTTGTCTGCCCACTTGTGGCCTGTAAATCAAGACAAGGCTGACACCTGTATCTTTATTGTGTTATATGCCAAGCCCATCCTTAGTGCTGACTGTAAAAACTCTAGCACCTCTACGAAACTTGCGATCGCTGGGGAGAATTTTCATTGTAAAGCAAATGCTGTAAACTTCGTCCAAATCCTGGTTTATGTAGCATTGGTTGTGGCCAATGAGAGATTGCCTCCTTTTGAAGTAACTCGGTCACATATTCTTGCAAGCACCTTAGTTTCCTCTGATCTTGTGGCCATTCTGTTTGGACAAAGATGTCTGGCGGCTTTTCTATAAATATTATCCTGTAACCCTGTTTGATTGTTTTCTGGACCCATTGGTCCGTAACTTTCTCTGCCCAAACCCTTCCAAAGGGTTGCCAACCTGGCGCCACCTGGAGAGGTCGGATGGGCAAACCGTCAAAAGACTTCTCCGCTTTCTTAGTGGTCTGAGCAGCCCTGGGCTTCACGTTCCATAGAATGGACCTTTGTGTGCCTCGCTATTGGGATCTAGCATATTCTCGACCTGGTCTATATGACTTGGCCTCATGAGCTCTTTTCAACTCTGATTGACCTGAACAAATTGCTTGCTGTCTCCTTTTGGTTCTCTGCAGTAGCAGACCTGACTTTCCTCCAAGGTCTCTCTGAATAGCATTCTGCCATTATACCGAATGTTACAGAGTGCCTGTTTTGAGGTGCCATCCGCCACCCAATGGAGCAACCACAGGGCTCTCTTCGCTGTCACTGAATGAATCATGAGCCTTGCCAGCAGTTTAACCAGGTCTATGGCGGATTCTGCCAGAAAGGCAGCCTACAGATTAAGTTCCTCCAGCGCCATTATGATTCTGGCCGTCTGTATGCCTGACTTCAGGGCAGTCTCCACGTGTGTGACCCAGACCTTTAGAGCCCTTGAAATAGACGTCAGTGCTATGGCCGGGCAACAGGCTGCACCTGCAGTTAAATAGATCTTCTTCAGATCTGCATTGCGTGCCTGTCCATTGGGTCTCTGAAGGACGTAGAAACCTCCAATGGCAGGAACACGTGCCTTGCTATGAGCTGCAAGTCTGTGTCTACTCCTGGAGCTGACTCCCAAAAGGCAGCGTTTAAAGCCTTGAATGGGTGTAATTTTAAAAATCAATTTTGTACATTTGCCTTTTTCTCAGATTTATCCCTTTCTTCCTTGAATAACTTGTGGATCTCCGTCATAAAGGGAAAAGTGGCCTCCTGCTTTCTCAGGTTTGGAAAATATCTCTTGATTTTCTCCGGTCGCTGGCAGCCTTGCTCCCACTCTATGACCTCCTTAACTGCCATAATGTATGAGCTGAAAGTCGATTAAATATTCTGATGGTTCCTCCTACTGATGAGTCTTCTAAGGATATTTCCAGCACTGGTGGTGAGTCACGCTTATGTTCATATCTGCTCTTGACTCTAGGTTTGGTCTTGGAAGCACTTGCGCTAGAGACCAAACCATACTTTTGGCCACAGCCTCGTGCATATAGTCCTTTATTCTAAGCGCCTCTGTCTCTTTATCCGTGGCCACATCTCTTATGCATTCTGTGCATAAGAGTTTTTTGGGAGTGGGTGGTGCCGCAAAGGCCCTGGGAAGGACGACCTCTTGACGTTCTTGGCTCCGCCACCGGAGATTTACCACGGTCTGGACTGGCAGTTACTTGGGGTCTATGCCCTGTGCGTGACCCAGATGCATGCAGAGAATTTGAGCAGTGGCAGGACTTTTTCTTCCGCTAATGTCTTTTTTTAGGACTCCTGCTCCTATAAAGACAAGACACCTAATTAGTCTGGTGTACATCACTCTTTTTGTTTGTGGCCCATGTAGACCCCGCTTTGCCTTCCGACAATCTTCGTGCTCTTTGGGGCTGTGGTGAGCTCATAGCTGAAGTAACAAAAGACAGCATTAGAAAAAGAAAGAGTGAGCTCCTCTATTCTTCTTCTTTTTTTTTGGTTTGTTACCGGCCCTTTAACCACTTGCCCACTGGGCACTTAAACCCCCTTCCTAACTAGACCAATGTTAAGCTTTCAGTGCTCTCACATGTTGTATGACAAATAATTACTCAGTCATGCAACACTATACCCATATGAAATGGTTGTCCTTTTTTCACACAAATAGAGCTTTCTTTTGGTGGTATAATTATTTAATCACCACTGGGTTTTTAATTTTTTTCGCTATAAATGAAAAAATCAATTTTTCTTCATTTCTGTTATAAAATTTTGCAAATTAGCAATTTTTCTTCATACATTTTGGCCAGAATTTATACTGCTACATATCTTTGGCAAAAATAACCCAAATTAGTGTATATTATTTGGTCTTTGTGAAAATTATAGAGTCTACAGGCTATGGTTCCAATCACTGAAAATTGATCACACCTGATGTACTGACGTCTCATTTTTCTTAAGAAAGTACAAATACTTCTCGTGCTTCT
>BLSH010124890.1:497968-528761 GCA_018402905.1 Glandirana rugosa
TGGGAGCAAAATAGAAGTGGTAGGACTATCTACCGTCGTCTAAAAATAGTTCTTATAGAACCATGTAAAAAGGTAAATAGGAAGGAAGTTACTTCAATTCAAACGATCATGACATACGACTTTTTATCGGGGTGTGGTACTACAAGGGTAGAGGTTTGAAGTGACAACCATACCACAAAAACCCCACTACACGTCACGGTAAACTGGAGGTTTGTACCACACATAATACCGTACGTTTCTCAAGTTAAAATCAGAGTAGACTGGTCTGATATAAGAGGGTCATAAAGTGTCCGAACAGATTTACAACACGTACTAGCAAACTTAACTTCATTGAAGGAAGGATAAATGGAAAAATGTACCAAGATATTCTTGATAAAAATCTGCTGCCATCTATCAGGATGGTGAAGATAAAACGAGGGTGGATATTTCAGCAAGACAATGATCCCAAACACATAGCCAAGAAAACTCTCAACTGGTTTCAAAGTAAGAAGATAAAGCTGCTAGAATGGCCCAGCCAATCACCTGACTTGAATCCAATAGAAAATCTATGAAAAGAACTAAAGATCAGAGTTCATAGAAGCAGCTTACAGAACATTCAAGATTTGAAGACTGTGTGGAAGAATGGGCCAAAATCACACCTGAGCAATGCATGCGACTAGTTTTTCCATACCGGAGGCATCTTGAAGCTGTCACTACCAACCAAGGATTTTGTACGAAGTATTAATTACATTTCAGTTAACGTGTTTAATACTTTTTCCCTGTGTCATTACATTTTATTACACATAACTTAATTTCTGAACTCATTTGTTTTGTTTTTTTTGTATGGATTGCATGGGTTGTTACCAACGTATGGTGAAAATTCCATGTGAATAGCACCTTTAGAAATATATTTACCTAGAAAAATGGCGACCTGTTCAATACTTATTTTACCCACTGTACATACTCCCCTAGATGGCTGCAGCATTGATCCAATGCTTCAGCTATCCCCCTGCCAGTTCCAAGACCAGTGACCACATGACAGCTGATTGTTTGGTTCTCGGTCTTCACTGAGCAGAAAGTGGTGACTGTCGGTCTCTGGCATTCTGCTCTGCCCCTCCAGCATCTGGGCGGATCTGAAACCGAGATCTGCTCTCTGACATCATCAATAGTGGCCTATAGCCCACTGTTGACTAAATCTGGGTCACGGGAGTGCAGAAATAAGTGTAATCTAGTGGCCCATATGAGAAGTATGGCCAAAAGATCTTTTAACCACTTGTTGACCGCGCTATAGCTGAATGATGGCTACAGCAAGGTTGTCTAGTTCTGGGACGCTGTCATATGAAGGCGTCCCGGGATCGTGCCTGACTGCAGGGCACAGGTGGCGTGTTCTGTCATCACAGTGTCCAGAGGACACTGCTGATCACATATTGAGGTAAAGAGCCAATCAGCATCTCTTTATCACGTGATCAGCTGTGTCCAATCACAGCTGATCACGGATATCAACAGAAGCCAATTATCAGCGCTCATTTCCTCATGCTAACAGCATGAGGAGAGGAGAAGAGAGCCGATAACCAACTCTTCTGAAAGGGACATCTACACTGATAATCCTGGCCCTTATTATCAGTGTCCTGATTATCAGTGCAGTCCCACCAGTGCTGCCAATCAGTGCCAACAAGTGCTGCCAGTCAGTGCCCATAAGTGTCTGCTCATCAGTGCCACTTATCAGTGCCTATCAGTGCCATTTTTCAGTGTCCACCAGTGCCGCCTCATCAGTGTCAATCAGTACAGCCTATCAGTGCCCATCAATGCTCATCAGTGCCATCTCATAAGTGCCCATCAGTGCAACCTTATCAGTGCACATCAGTGAAGGTAAAAATTTAGCAGTTTGCAAAATTTTATAACAAACTAAAAAGTTTTTCTTTTTTATTAATTTTAGGCCTTTATTTGTTTATTTAGCAAAAAAACAACAACCCAGTGGTGATTAAATAACACCAAAAGAAAGCTCTATTTGTGTGAAAAAAATTATAAACTTTTTTTAGGCACAGTGTTGCATGACCACGCAACTGTCATTTAAAGTGTGACAGCGCTGACAGCTGAACATTGACCTGGGCAGGAAGGGGGTAAAAGTGCCCAGTAGGCAAGGGGTTAATCTGGCCATGGATGGGTCTTTTTTTTAGCCAGTGGGCTGAATGGAAGAAAAGAAGGAACAAATTCCTCCATTCACATAAATGAAGTGGATGAAAGAATCCCCATACTGAGGCATTATATTCTGACAGCAGGACTTTCTACTGTCAGAATACACTGATCAGTGGCTGCAGCTGCTGATCAACAAAAGTTTTCCAAATTCCTGTTCTACATAAATCTGTCCAATTATCGACTTCTGTAGAACGGGGGCGGCCACACATGGATCAAAATTTGGCCTGCTGAAAGGCCCAATTTCGATCCATCTATGGCCAGCTTTAGTGCTTATGTTGCTTTACTGAGACTTTGCTTTCCTATGTTTGATGTGCGTTTTTAATGCACATTAAACACAGGTCAGTAAAATCCCATTGACTTTAATGACCCAGTGCATATGGCAGTTCAGAAGCTTTATTTGACCTGTTTTGCATCGCAATGTTTCTTTGGATGCAGAAAATCCTGATGAGGTGCGTTTTAACTACAGGCAAAGCACAGAATCTAAAGTGCAGCATTTCACATGAACATCCATCTATATGAACCCTTGCTAAAGTGTTTGCATTGTTTTTGCTTTATTGCATACACATTGCACCATTAATGAAGAAGAGTTATGCCACTTGACATTGCTCTAAAATAGTTTTAGCAACAGGCATCTTGTTTTAACACACTATGCTGTATATTTATACTTGTGTTCCATGTATGTCATCAACAAGGTTATTCAGTGATGACATGAAGTTACTTTTTCATTGTCCCCTTATTTTGGGATATGGCATTAAGGGTTTTATGTTTGATCCCTATTATCTTCAGAAGCCCCCGATTCAATACAAGTCTGGCTTTATAAACATGCTTTAAAAGTTGCCTCAAGATATTATTTTGTAGAATACAATATTTCTTTCATGGAAAGAGGTCGCTCTGCGTGATTATGAGTAACGTGGACTGGAATATTCCAGGGAACAACTCAGCTTTGACCGTTACCGTTATAAAGTGATCATTGTTAATGGATAATTTTTCCCGTCATGGTCTATGCAACATGTTTCACTGTAGCTCGACCTGTGACTGTGTAAGAAAAATGAATATGTTCCCAAGAAACATTAAAAAGTATTGACTTTGACAGAAGAAATCATGTATTCTTGACATCACAGCAGAAAGACTAAATGTAAACCTACTCTACAGATAATAAATCATATAAATGACAATTCCCTTGAAGAAAAACAGTTGGCTGGACAATGAAGAATACAACGTCCCTAAGGTTTACTACAAAATTTGACAATAAAACTTCCATTTCCTTTTTACCTTAAAGTGGTTTTAAAGGCTTGGGTGTTTTTTACTTTAATGCATTCCCTGCATTCAGATGAATGCAGATAAACACCCTACTAATTAATTACCCCCCCAAACACTTAACTGAGCTTGTCAGCGACCCAGCATGGTCCCAGCTGCAGTCATCTCTCCCCTCTCTTCCTCTTCTCACAGGGCTCCTGCTGCTGTCAGTCAAATCCTGTGACGAGGGAGCAGGGGATGACACGCTGTCTGTGTCCTATGGACGCAGGCAATGTGGCTTGGGAGCGAGCCCACAGGGGACACCCATAAGAAGTGGATAACTATGGGGGCTCACCGAGAGGAGGAAAAGCCAGGAGCCCTGGCGGAGGACCCCAGAAGAAGAGGTTCTGGCTGTTCTATGCAAAACCACTGCATAGAGCAGGTAAGTATGAGTTGCTTGTTATTTATTTAGTTTTTTAAATTTAATAACACTTAAATGATAATTTTTATAGATTGCACTTAAAGGACTGATTATAATACTGGTCACACATAAACTCCTGAAGAAAACGAGTGTTCAAAACATGTTGAGTTTTCATGCAAACCCTATCATCAACTGAATTTTTGTATAATTGATGTGTAAATTTTATCATCAACAGGTTTACAAAGTGCACATAATGGTCATATGTATGCATTTTATCTATATTTAATTAAAAAAATTGTATTTTGTTAACTGCACATATTCATCATTACTATATATCATTACTATATATATATATATATATATACATACATATATATATATATATATATATATATATATATATATATATATATATATATATATATATATATATATATACATTATCAAATTTCTTCATAAATTTAGGTCAACATATATTCTGCTACATGTCTTTGGTGAAACAAAGAAAATCCCAGTTGTTGTATATTATTTGGTTTGTGCAAAAGTTATAGCATCTAAAAACTATAGTATGTATACTGCAATTTACGCAGCTATACACTATACCGGTAATGGTGGTGATTAGTGACTTATAGTGGGACTGTGATGTGTGGTAGTGGGCAATCTAGTGCTAATAGACACTATCTGGGAGGGTCACTAACTGACACTAATGTCTAGTGACATTAATACAGTAATCAGCGATAATACTGTACACTAACACTGTACTAATGACACTGGCTGGGAAGGGGATAACATCAAGGGGCTAACCGTGTGCCTAACAATGTGTAATGTGTGCAACCACTTAAAGACCAGGCCTATTCTGACTTTTTGTTTTTGTTTTCATGTAAAACTCTGTATTTTTTTGCTAGAAAGTTACTTAGAACCCCCAAACATTATATATACACAGGTGCATCTCATAAAATTAGAATATCATCAAAAAGTTAATTTATTTCAGTAATTCTATTCAAAAAGTGAAACTCCTATATTTTATATAGATGCGTTACATACAGAGTGATATATTTCAAGCATTTCTGTCTTTTAATTTTGATGATTATGGCTTACAGCTAGTGAAAACCAAAAATTCAGTATCTCAGAAAATTTGAATATTACACAAGACCAAAAAAAAGGTTTTTAATAGTATAGTATGCACTCAATACTTGGTCAAGGCTCCTTTTGCATGAATTACTGCATCAATGTGGTGTGGCATGATGACAATCCACCTGTGACACTGCTGATTATGTGTTATGGAATCCCAGAATGCTTTGATAGTGGCTTGATTGATTAACTTAAACTTTTCATTTTTTTGTGTCACTTTGGAATACTATAGTGGTGCCACCCTCTGAATTTCAATTTTTTTCTATTGTATTTGGATGCCTGGGAGGCACTGGAGGGCGGCAGGAGGGGGGGGGGGGGGAGACCCCCTTCTGCCACCTGCAAAAGAAATCCGGCAGCTAATTAGCTGCTAGTATTGCTTTTACTTGTTTTTTGATACAGAGGTTATGGCTGACAGCTGCATCCATAAGTAAGAGTCAGTGTCAGAGCACTCTTTCTGGTGGGTCTAAATATCAAAAGTAAAGTGCAATACGTGAAAAATCATCAATCAAAATATGTGACATAAATTATATATAGAAATATGAATATATAAATATAAATATAACACAATCCAAATCAATGGTATGATTGGTGGGCCATCAGTAAAAAACTGATGGCAAAATCGTCCAGATGTCACCCTTTCTTCAGGTGACCACCAGCAAACAGTTAATACCAAGAGTTCATCAGCGTGAAGTTCATCATCAAACAGTTCATCAATGTAAATTTCAAATATCATCAGAAATGGTATCTTCTTAATTAATTGTGCTCATAAAGTGCCAGGTGCTCGTAAACCATCAGTGGGGGCTAGTGCTGTTGAGTGCTCTCCTCCCCTTATTCCCGCACTCACCAGAAATGCTGGACTTCGATGACAGAATTCATATGCGCTTGTAAGGCTGGGTCTTGTACTTAGTTCACCAGGCCTTCCTGTGGAGGTCACATGCTTCCTGTCAGTGGAGCTCCATGCTGCAGCCAGACCCCTCTCACCTTTCTGTGGTGTAAGACTATGTCCTAGAAAGACTGCATCCATAACCCTGGTATAACTACTTGCAGTCAATCACATACATGTATGTGATTTGGCGGTAAGTGGGTAATGTGTGATGCTTTTACTTACTAACTTGGCGGTTTTTTCTCCCTTCTGTTCACACTACACAGAGTTCTAAAAAAAAAAGAAGGTCATTCTTGCAGGCTTTGCTGGGGCCTTTTGGTGGTGCACAGTAGTGATGCTTGGTGGTTTCCATTTGCTTTAGTTCAAGAGAGAAGATTGAGGAGGGGTTTGGTGAAATTAACTTGTAGAAGATCTTTAACGATAGCAGGAAAAGTGCAACAAATTCAGGGAGCAGCAAGGTGGTTCTGAATTACTGGGGTAATCCAAGGTGGATGAGATGGTAATGTTCAGTGGTTGACTAGGCAAGTAATGCAATGTCTAAGGAGACATTGCATTACCTGCGTAACACAGAACTAGGTGGGACTTTTAAGGTGCAAATTATGAGGAAACAGGAAAATATAAAATTTCAAAGTTTTATTAAGTTACTTAAAAATTACTTAAATACTTAATTAATTAAAAAAGGATAGAAGTGCATAATATCAAAGGATATTGCAGTACTTCAGACTCAATTAGCATCCTCTATGTGAATACAGCATGTTGGCATGATTCCTGACATGTTTTGCCTATTGGTAAAGGCTTTCTCAATGGATGCTGTACACAGGGGCGATGGACCCTTATAAATAGTTTAGAAAATACATAATTACACATAATTTAATTAAAATGTATCCACATATAATTCATCAATTACAAAAATTCATAATACAATTGTACATATAAAGAATAAACAAATTATGTACACAATTCATATATAGAAGAATCACACATGCACATGTATGTTGGCAAGAGTCTCCACTTACCCTAAATGCAAAATTGCCATACATGTTGCACTTTATTACAAGAAAAAGCGATGAGCGCTTGAAAAAAGGAAAACACAAGGTTGCATGGACTGAGGCGATTGCAGGAGGTATGAAGGAGCCCACTATAGTATGAATAAACACAGAATATAGTAATTAGGGACATAGCAATGTCTCCCAAAGACTTAGCATAGCAAAAGGGAAAGAAAAGAATAACAGGGAGCACTTACAGCGACTATCCTGTAATGGTGCTTCACCAGGGAGAGGAGGGGGCCACGCCATAGAAAAAGAGGTATGCAAAGCACCTATCTAAAATAACAAAGTAATTAGATCACAAATAGAAGGAGCATAGAGATATACAGTATCTCACAAAAGTGAGTACACCCCTCACATTTTTAAAATATTTTATTCTATCTTTTCATGTGACAACACTGAAGAAATGACACTTTGCTACAATGTAAAGTAGTGATAGTACAGCTTGTTTAATAGTGTAAATTTGCTGTCCCCTCAAAATAACTCAACACACAGCCATAAATGTCTAAGCCGCTGGCAACAAAAGTGAGTATACTGCTAAGTTAAAATGTCTAAATTGGGCCCAAAGTGTCAATATTTTGTGCATCCACCATTATTTTCCAGCACTGCCTTAACCCTCTTGGGCATGGAGTTCATCAGAGCTTCACAGGCTGCCACTGGAGTACTCTTCCACTCCTCCATGGCAACATCACGGAGCTGGTGGATGTTAGAGACCTTGCGCTCCTCCACCTTCTGTTTGAGGATGCCCCACAGATGCTCAATAGGGTTTAGGTCTGGAGACATGCTTGGCCAGTCCATCACCTTTACTCTCAGCTTCTTTAGCAAAGCAGTGATCATCTTGGAGGTGTGTTTGGGGGTCATTATCATGTTGGAATACTGCCCCGTAGCACAGTCTCCGAAGGGAGGGGATCATGCTTTGCTTCAATATGTCACAGTACATGTTGGAATTCATGGTTCTCTCAATGAACTGTAGCTCCCCAGTGCCAGCAGCACTCATGCAGCCCCAGACCATGACACTCCCACCACCATGCTTGACTGTAGACAAGACACACTTGTCTTTGTACTCCTCAGCTGGTTGCCGCGACACATGCTTGACACCATCTGAACCAAATATGTTTATCTTGGTCTTGTGCTAAGTCTGCTTGTCTTCGGCAAATTGTTTGTGGGCTTTCTTGTGCATTATCTTTAGAAGAGGCTTCCTTCTGGGACGATAGCCATGCAGACCAATTTGATGCAGATAAAATTATGTTAAACTGCTGCGTGGTCTTGGCCACTGGGCTGCAGCTCAGTTTCAGGGTCTTGGCAATCTTATTATAGACTAGGCCATCTTTATGTAGAGCAACAAATCTTTTTTTTCAGATCCTCAGAGAGTTCTTTGTCATGAGGTGTCATGTTGAACATCCAGTCACCAGTATGAGAGAGTGAGAGCGATAACACCAACTTTAACACACCTGCTCCCCATTCACACCTGAGACCTTGTAACACTAACGAGTCACATGACACAGAGGAGGGAAGATGGCTAATTGGGCCCAATTTGGACATTTTAACTTAGAGGTGTACTCACTTTTGTTGCTGGTGGCTTAGACATTTATGGCTGTGTATTGAGTTATTTTGAGGGGACAGCAAATTTACACTGTCATACAAGCTGTACACTCACTATTTTACATTGTAGCAAAGTGTCATTTCTACAGTGTTGTGACATGAAAATAATAATAAAATATTTACACAAAAATGTGAGGGATGTACTCACTTTTGTGAGATACTGTGTATATATATATATATATATATATATTTTTTTTTTATATATATATATACCGGTTGGGCCATTTATATGGATACACCTTAATAAAATGGGAATGGTTGGTGATATTAACTTCCTGTTTGTGGCACATTAGTATATGTGAGGGGGGAAATTTTCAAGATGGGTGGTGACCATGGCGGTCATTTTGAAGTCGGCCATTTTGAATCCAACTTTTGTTTTTTCAATAGGAAGAGGGTCATGTGACACATCAAACTTATTGTGAATTTCACAAGAAAAGCAATGGTGTGCTTGGTTTTAACGTAACTTTATTCTTTCATGAGTTATTTACAAGTTTCTGACCACTTATAAAATGTGTTTAATGTGCTGCCCATTGTGTTGGATTGTCAATGAAACCCTCTTCTCCCACTCTTAACACACTGATAGCAACACCGCAGGATAAATGCTAGCACAGGCTTCCAGTATCCGTAGTTTCAGGTGCTGCACATCTCCCAGGCATTTTTCCAATCCACCCTAGTGTGTTTTCACTCTAGGGTGGTGTGCTTGCGGGACGGGAAAAAATTCCTGCAAGCACCATCTTTGGGTCGGTGCGCGAACGGTGTATACACTTGGCCCTGGTAGTAGTATGCCGTTTAAAAAGCCGGCTTAGCTTGATCCCCTGTAGCAAAACGTGGGCGGAATTGTCGCGATGATGCGATCAAGCTATGATTGGTATATGTTTTAATTGTAGCCAGGTAACGGCATGTTCTCTTCAAATTGTGACAGTGGGTGCGGGGAGAAGATCCCTAGCCCACTGTCACATTCAAAAGGGGGTCAGGGAGAGGCTGCAGGAGCGGGAACATGTTACATGTTACAATCTAAAAACGGATGGAACATATACCATGTTCCCAAAGGTGAACTAGAAGAATTCCAGGTATGGATATTTTTACAGTTAAATTGGTCTAGCTTGAACCAATATATCTATGCATATACCATACCTGTATCCCTCTGGAAGCTGAAAATCACTGTAGTAGAAACTGCAAATACAGGGAGCTCCACTAGCTTCCTAGTCCCGTGCCGAGCTGCTGCCCTGGTGCATAGTGAACAGGAGATTTGCCACTTGGTACTGGCTCCATTCAGAAATCACTTTGCTATTTCTTAATGACTGCAAAGCATTTTCCAGTGGGATGAGGTGGAGAGGCATATGTTGACATCATGCTTTCTATCTTGTCCAATCAGAGGATGTAACAGTGTAGTAATGGTGTCTATTACAGTGATTTCCAGCTTCCATGGGGATCCCACAGGTATGGTGTATGCATGGTTACATTGGTCCAAGCTGGTTCAATTTAACTAAGTAAAAATATCAATGCCTGGAATGTTCCTTTAACAGAAAAGGTAATTGGCTGAATGATCTGACAGAAAGTAACATGTAACTTGCAGTTTGCTTAGCAGACACAAAGCGAGAACCAATAATGCAAACCGGTTCAGAGTATACAAAAACACACATAGGGGGTTATTTACTATAGCGCGAATATGCGATTGCAAGGTAATTAGTGCTCAAAGCAGCGAATGGCGCTAATTACGCCCAAACGGAATTCACAATAGTGCTGGCAAACAAATACTCCCAAAATCAAATTCACTCACTATAGCTCCCAGACAACAGATAGCGCCCAATCCCTTACTCTTGCTAGGACCTGGAGAATTGCATATGTAAATAATGTTTAGAGCAGAATATGATCACCTAAATGGTACTGAAATATGTGGTATATTGTCTAAAGATAATCTGCTTTTAAAGTGTGTGAAAAAGTGATTTCTGCACTGGAATATCTTTAAAAGTCTGAGAAGAGATAAATTCCCTGTCTCTTTACAACTAGCTGCCAGCACAATTGAGCATGGTCAGACATGCAAACTACTCTCATTTTAACTCCCATGCCTTTTTACAGGGAGCTATAGTTAATACTAAAATTAGCGTTGGGTTGAAAAGCGTCTTTTGGAGTGAAAATGAGAGTTATGTAGCCCAATGCAAGTTTCAGCCATTGGTTCTAATGGTACGATTGTATCTTCCCCAAATAAATACTTTTCATGTTGAGATGGATGGATTTTTCTCTCAAAGAAATTGTCCTTGCAACAATGTTGCTTCTTCATTCATTTTGTTTTTAAGAATTCTGGAATGTGTAATGTTTTGTTAAATATATTTTTCTCTGTCACTTTCACTTGTTGCTGTCTATCTCACAAAAATCTTTACCCAAACTCACACAGGTGTCTTTACAAGCCACAAACAATACCATTGCTGATGCAAGTTTAAAATGAGTCACAATTTTGTGTGTTTTTTTATTATTTCCAAATGATCCTAATTTGAGCCCAAAAAATGTGATATGTGTACCAACATTAGAAATAAAAATGTCATTCCCAAAAATCAGAGGGAAACATCACTATTCTACACTCACACACCAAGAACCACCAATATCACATGTGGCAGAACAGTGATTCACAGGTTAGAACTTCTGCCTAGCAGCACTGAGGTTCTGGGTTTGAATCCCAAACAAGCAACTTCATGTAGACAATTTGTCTGTTCTCCCTATGTAGTTAAACAGAACTCCTGACTCAGGGCCTTACCTAAATTATATCTAAATGTGGTATTTATGTGTAGGAGGGTTCCACCACCATGCAAATTGTGTCATATGTTTTCCATGGGCAAGGACTCTAATCAGCCTTACCATTTCCCCACCACCACTAATTGCAGCTTCTTACCAAGCAAAAACCCACAACATGACAGCTCTCAGCATGCTGACAGTAATCAGCCATACTGACTCTCTGGCCTTCCACATTACGTCTGCATTGATTAACTTTTTGCACCCCTAGGACTTAGGAATGTTTTACACCACAGAGATGCAGCCTAAGAACAGTGGCTCGCAGGCTAGCACTTGTGCCTAGCAGCACTGAGTTTCTGAGTTTGAATCCCAATCCTACCTGGCTGGAGGTTTGTATGTTGTGGTGTTAAAGTTTCTTTTTCACCAGTGCTAACATTTTTGATGGGTTTCACATAATGGAACCCCAAGAAATCACATTATAAATCAACCAAGTGTGGGTTTGCACCAAATCTAGAACTGGGGTGTTTTGGCCCAGAAATGGATGTCTAAGTCTGGTGTGGTGCTGCACACATATTTTAATGTTGTATGCTTATGATGAATGTACTTTGTCACCAATTTGTGTGAAGCACCCCTCACAAAGTTGTCACTTCCTTTTTGGACCCTCCACATGCCCAACAAAGTACAAGTTTGATTTGCAGATTTTTGGGATCACTGATCATGGAGCCTTGGGCATGTGTTATTTTGAGCTTTACCCTACATAGATATCAATGCTAAGGCATTTTTTGTAAAGAGTGCGTATTCCTAATGAACAGGTGTGAGCACTTCAGGCCTACCTCAAGAGACAGAATCAATTACACTGGTACACACCTTTTACAGGGTGAGTGGAAGTATGCTAGCAAACTGTCAGGAACCATGAATCAGACCAAGACAAGTGCAGTAAAATCACACTTTTTAATACAAAGGTAAAATGATATAAACAGAGTAAACGTGGTCAAAACATAGCGAGGGTTCGGTAACCAGAGCGGATAGTCAGAGCAAGCCAGTGATACAGGAGTCCAGAGATTAGCAAGGTCAAACAAACGACATTCAGGGTCAGGAGCCAGGAAGAGAGTCAGTCGAGCAGGGTCTTGAATCCAGGAATCAGAAGGGAATGTCAAACAGGCAAAGTCTTTCACAGGAAAATACAGCAGAGATTTCTCCAGGGATGTTGACCAAGTTGAAGACATCTGCGATCTGATCCAGGCAGTTTATATAGCAGCAGAGCTGGCTTAACGAGGCAGGATATGATCATCAGGTGAGGCAGAGTGGAAGCTGAGACTGGCAATTAACCCTCAGCTGAGCAGCTTGCTCTGAGAAGGGAAGCTGAGCCCAGCCCTGTCACAAGGGTTATTTAAAGGCCAGCATTCCTGGCGTGTGTTTGGCCTAAGAAATGGGTTACAAATAGATATGGTTTTTGTGGGTTTGGGTGGGGGGGGGGTTGGGGGTGTGCATAATTCCTGACCCACACCCCACTAAGGCTGTTTGATGATTGCTTCTAAATCTCGCATGTTAGACTTACAACTGCTATGTAGTGGTTGAGATGAAAAGGAAGGTTCCTGTTCATTCATTCCTGCTGTGTGTGTCAATGTAGTTCATGTGTTGCCTTTTTGGCTTTTGTATTCATTTTGTCTGTTTTTGCTCATGATAATTCTGCCATGTAACTTTTATGAAGTTTGGAGCGAGGACTTCTGATCACAAAAAAAGTTAGTCATGCTTGTTATTAACCACTTCAGCCCCGGAAGGTTTTGCAGCTTTAGGACCAAAGCACTTTTTGCGATTCGGCACTGCGTCGCTTTAACGGACAATTGCGCGGTCGTGCAACTTTGTACCCAAACGAAATTTGCGTCCTTTTTTTCCCACAAATAGAGCTTTCTTTTGGTGGTATTTGATCGCCTCTGCGTCATTTCTTATCGCCGCTATAAACAAAAGAAGAGCGACCATTTTGCAAAAAAACCCAAATTTCTTACTTTTTGCTAAAATTCAAATCCAAAAAAAAATATAAAAAAAAATTTTTTTTCACAGTTTTTGGCCGATTTATATAATTCCTCATATTTGCGATAAAAAAATCGCAATCGGCGTTTATTGATTGGTTTGCGCAAAAGTGGCCGCGTTTACGGATGATGAGAATTCATTTCTGGGGTTTTTATTTTTTACTAGTAATGGCGGCGATCTGCGATTTTTAGCGGTAATGCGATATTGCAGCGGACATGTCGGACATTTTTGACACTTTTTTGGGACCAATGACATTAATTCAGCGATCAGAAATTTAAATGTCCACTGATTACTGTATAAATGTCATTGGCAGTGAAGGGGTTAACCTGGGGGGGAGAGCTAGGGGTTAACTGTGTTCCCTGGGTGTGTTCTTACTGTGGGGGGGATGGGCTAACATGGGCATGAGAGATCTAACTGATCCCAGTGACAGGGATCAGTAGATCTCTCATGCCCCATGTTTACATCGGCGGTTCCCCGTTCTTTGCCCTGTAGCCGCTCATCGCGGCTCGCCGGCGGACATCGGGTCCGCCCGAGCCGCGGGCACACTCCTCTTGAGTGCGGCGGGTGCGCGCCCCCTGGTGGCCAAAATGCAAATCGCCGCTTATTTACGGCGATTCGCGCAGCGCTCCCCCACTGCCGCCGTAAAAACACGGCGCGCGGTGGGGAACCGGTTAAATTGATTTGTATCCCTGCTTTTCTAATGTGATTTGTTTAATGTGTTTCATTGTTAGTGTCTTACCCTTGTAGATTGGAAGCTCTTTTGAGCAGGGCCCTTCTAACTATATTGTGAAATGCTGGAGCATCATTTCCATGCCTTCTTTTTTTGGCCCAAGTGCATTAATGTACCAAATGTTTACACTAATGTTGAAATAAAAAGTTGATTGTTTTTTGCTTTGTTTGATTCTTGCAGACTCTAAATACATATTTTATAAGTGTAAACGATTCATACCCCTTCAAATCTGTATTATATCTAGTTGCATACAAAAGTATTTGCTTATGCAAGTCCTTGAGTAGAAAGTGTAATGCGGAGGGGGAAGAAAAACCCTAAAAAAAAGTTGAAATTCAGGGCTCTACTAATTATTTTGTGGACTAGGCAAGCCATGAAATATGTCAACTAAATGTGAATTCTCTCTAAGCACCAAATTAAAAAAAAAACAAAAAAAAAAACTTTTGTTTACAAAAATTGGCGTGTGGTTCCCCCAAATCCATACCAGACCCTTATCTGAGCATGCGGTCTGGAGGTCAGGATGGGGGGATGAGTGAGCACCCCCCTCCTTAACCGTACCAGGCCACATGCCCCCCAAAGCACCTTGTCCACAGCCCTGGCCAGTGGTTATCTGGGTCTGTGAGTGGGGGGTTTACCAGATCCTGGCCCCCCATGTGAATGGGTATTGGGTACATCAATCATCAGTAATTCAAGCAAAGTGCAATGTCTAAGCAGCAGCTGAAGATTCCATTGATGAGTCCAAAAAAGTATGGAGCAGTGTATATACAGTCTTATGCTTGTATCTCACTGTCCTATAAAGAGGATTGCAGAAAAACTTTCCAGCATGCAAGATAACGGAGAGATAGTGTGATACAGTCCGCCTCGCTGTCACCTCTCAGCAATCCACCCGTGGAGTGCCTAGCCTCTCACCTCAATTTAAGATCCCAGCGGGTCTCAGCAAGCCTCTGTAGTACTCTATTTCTCCATGGCAGCTCAATTTCCTCCTTCTCCACTCACAGCAGGGATTACATTAGGACAGCAGCTACAAGATCGTCTCCACATGGCTCACTCAGCCCTTTCTCCAATCACAGGATTCATATAAGGGATAAAAGGGACTCCATAGTGCAGTAATTGTCAAAAATGATATTATTAAAATTAGTCACTTACATTTAAAATCACTATAATCAGTATCACAGCGATAAAAGACTTCCGGTCTCGGCCGCGACATCACCTGGCTCCTCCCGACGTGTTGCTTCACAATCACGTCAATTTATCAAGGGTTTGGAGTCGGGTAGAGGTAGCCGGACCTATATAGAGATATTCGTTTCCATGGTGACCAATAGCGGCCATTTTTAAACAAACAGTCAGCCTACAGTTAAACTCCACGGGAAGAACTTCAATTCATACACTTCACTTCTTAATTAAAATGATATAATAACTTCTATATAATCGATAAATCCACAATCCCAGTTTAACAATACTAATATGAATTTGCGATAACATTCTCATCATACTCATAATATTGACCCCTTAATTACTTTGTAAACAAGTAAATGATAACATCTAGTGTCCTAAAATGGATGGAAGCCCATGGAAGAAGCGCGGAAGGAGAAGACAGAGGAAGATCGGATTCTAACTCTGCACTCTCTCTCTCTTACCAGGTGTGCTGTGGATGATTGTTTTGCCTCACCAGCCAGTGAGAGGAAGCAGGGAATGCATAACCCTGCCCCCTCATCACACACTGCTGTTTAGTGGAAGTTCAACCCAGGTCAAATTTTCAATGTTATGTGAAGTCCTTCACATTATGAGCACAACATGAAGGAGGTGCTAGTGAGTCTGTATACAGTGGGGAGGGAGGGTTGCATTGTGGAGGGGAGAATGGTGGTGGGAGGATGGTGGGAGGGAGGACACAAAAATGCACATTTGCCTGTGTAGACAAAAATTCTTTCACCGGCTCAGCTACCTCTGCCTCATCAGATGTGGCATTTGTGAGCTACTGAGGGAGGAGAGAAGAGAAATTTGTCTTCCCTGGATGTGTCCAGGAACTCTGAAAGTTGTGGGCAAATGTGACCTGAACCTGCATCTGAGTATGGTAAATAAATGGGCACTGCCAGTGGGGTAGATTAGTTGGAAGTTGGCCCTCAGCATTATTGACGCTGAACAGACCACAGGGTATGGCTAACTTGTTTAACCAACTGGAACAGAACCATACACATGGTTTGTCTCCTAAACCAGGTGAGAGTTTTGTGGATTTCACATTGGTTCTCTTTGCCACAGAGAGAGCCCTGGCACTTGTAAGACATGCCAGATCACTTACATGTCATGGGGAAAATTATTCTGCAGTATAGTATACCATCCTTCCGGATGAGATGGGACCACTCACTCAGCAGTTTGAGGGTTTCTGGTAGTAGTTTTGATGTTGCTGAAGGATTGGGCCACCACTGTAACTGTATTACCTTTGAGGCGGGCAACCACTGGGTCCTCACTGTCTCTGCCCATTTATACTCCTCAGTACAAGGATGGGGTTCACCTGAGGCCTACTCTTAGGGCTTACTCCAGTCAAATAAGGGATATCTATCACTTTAGCTTAGTCAGCCACAGCTTTGATTCTTGGATGGGTAATTGTTCCACCTTGTTGCCCTACTGCTAGGAGTTAAGCTGTGGGGAGGCAAGGTGGAGCAAATACATTCAAGAACAAAAGATATGGTTGTTTAACGGTTTTCACTGTGTTTAATTTATGCAGTCTCACCTTCGCTGTGTCCAAGGTGTTCACCTCCTCAACAAAGGGACACTACCCCCTTACCACTTTAAAGTAATACTCCTGTCTGTGCTTCAATGCAGATAACTCTCCCTGGAGCTAAGCCATCCCTTCTGTCAATTACCGAATGGCTAATTCTCATGAAGCCTGTTATTTGGTTGCCGTTGAGTTTATTGATTTCCCACCTGTTACTGCCATAGGTGTGCTCTGAGCCTGAATGTTTCTGCTCCAGACAAGCTATGGCTTCTTCTAACAGTTTGTGTGTCATGTACCTGGGTGTCATTGAACCGGGATGTTCCTGGTCCCATAGCTGCAGCCTTGCCTGTTATGCCACAGGGGAGCTCTAGAGTTTTCACAATGTTCTCCAAGCCTAATGCACTGCCTTGTACTCACTGGCCCCACCTGCTGCCAGCTGCAGACAATGTACAATTAAGCAGCCCGTAAATAGCAGCACGTCCTGTTACTCAATGTCCGTTTGTTGGACTTGCTCCCTGGGTGTTTGATAACTCTGTAATTCTGATGTATTGAACTTCTGCCCGAATTATTGACTATTCTCCAGCCTGCTGATTTGGTACTTCATTGCCAGCTCGTGTATGACCTCTGCTTGCCTGACCACTCTCTGGATACCGATTTTGTACCGATTTGCCTGATCTCTTTCCAACCTGATCTGCCCAACTACGTTTTCACCTGAATCCTCAGCGTACAAGTTCCACTTCGGACACTACCTACCACATGTACCTTACATTACAAATGGGCCATAATGACAGTGGATCCTGCTGAGATTGTTCAGGTAATTTTGCATCAAGGACAATTGATTGGAGCTCATGAACAGCATCTTGCTTCTCTGGATGCTAAGCTAGATGAACTTTGTGCTATGCTTAAGGCTTGGTTGCCTGGTTCCCTTGCACCCTTCCAGACTCCAGCACCCATTCTTGCTCCAATCCAGCCCGCCTCTTCTGTGCCACCTAAACTTCCCTTACCTGAAAAAATTGGTGGCGATACAGAGGACTGCAGAGGTTTTTTAAATGTTTGCAGTTTGCATTTCCTCAACAACCCTGGGACTTTTAGCACTTCTTCTGCCAAAGTGACTTTTGTAATTTCCTTATTAAAGGTGAAAGACCTGGCATATCCAACAACACAACCATTCTTTTGATTGGTTAAATGGAGAATTAACCTCTTGGGGGCCTTCCTGTCACCTGAACTGTTTGTCTCGACCCAAAAGACTTACTGGTTTTACCTCCATATCGTTCCTTTTGACTGTGCGATTAATCTGATTCCTGGAGCACCTCTTCCCTAAGGAAGGACCTATCCCCTGTCACAGCCTGAACAAAGATCCATGGAAGAATACAGTAAGGATAACTTGGAGAGGGGTTTTATCCGACCCTCTTCTTCTCCAGTAGGGGCAGTTCTTTTCTTCACTAAGCTGGACCTCCGAGGGGCTTATAATGTGATTCGAATTAGAGAGGGAGACGAGTGGAAAACTGCACTTAACACCCACAATGGACATTTCGAGTATCTGGTTATGCCCTTTGGACTCTGTAACACCCCTGCAGTCTTCCAACGTTTCATGAGTGACAATTTTCATGATTTCAGCAACAGTTTTGTGATTATCTACTTAGACGACATCTTAATCTTTTCCAAGACTCATCTAGAGCACGTCACACATGTAAAGCAGTTATTATAGCGACTAAGAGAAAACCATCTTTATGCTAAGATTGAGAAATGCAGCTTTCATCAAAACCGCATACCTTTCCTTGGATACATCCTCAGTGCTGTTTGGTTCTAAATGAACCCACAAAAACTTTCTGCAGTCTTGCAATGGCCTCAACTGACCACTTTAAGAGGGCTCCCCTTACTGCCATGACTAGGAAAGGTACAAATTGCAAAGTGTGGTCCTCCGAAGCAAAAACAGCTTTCCAGCAATTAAAAGACATGTTCCGTAAGGCTCCAATTCTTCTGCATCCGAACCTCGATCTCCAGTACATTGTTGAGGTTGATGCTTCTGAAGTAGGAGCAGTGGCGTTTTTCTCTAGAAAGTTTTCACCAACAGAAAAAAATTATGATGTTGGGAATCGTGAACTACTGGCCATCAAATTGGCATTGTTTGAATGGCGACATCTTCTGGAAGGGGCTCCAAAACTCTTTTCTATCCTGACTGACCATAAAAACCTGCTGTATCTTCAGACTGCTAAATGGTTGAATTCACGTCAAGTCTGATGTGCTCTGTTTTTCTCCCGTTTTAATTTCATTCTTTCTTTTGTCCCTGGGAATAAGAATAAGAAGGCCGGTGATTTTTCTAGACAATTTGCTACTTCTGAAAAGATTGACCTACAGAGCAATATATAATCCCACCTCACAAAATTGTCTTACCATAATCTATGTCTCTTTCCCAACGGTTACAAGAAACCCAGATTCGTGCTCCTCAAAGCTTAAACATACCACCAGGTCGCCTGTTTATAGCCCCTAGCCTCAGAAAAACTGTACTCCTCTGGGCACATGATGGTGTGTTATCCGATCACCTCGGTGTCACCATCACTCTTAACACCTTGCAGCGTCATGTCTGGTGGCCTCACATGAAGAAAGATGTTACCGACTATGTGGCTGCCTGCCCAACTTGTGCTGCAAATAAAGTACCTCGCACATTGCCTACTGGGCCGTTACAACCACTTCCTGCACCTTGCCAGCCCTGGACCCATTTGACTATTGACTTTATTACAGACTTACCCAAAAAACGGTGGCATGACTGCTATATGGGTCATAGTGGATTTCTTCTCCAAAATGTCCCATTTTGTACTGCTCCCTGGATTACCTACAGCGGAAGCACTGTCTACCCTCTTACCCTCCAAAATTGTAATACATTATGGCATACCTATAAATATCGTTTTTGACCGCAGATCCGAATTTGTTGCCCGATTCTAAAGAGAGCATTTTGCAAGAAACTAGGAATAACGCTCTCACTCTCTACCTCACCCACGTCTATTAAATACACCTCAAGCCTAGTGGTTTTACACTATCCTGAGTCTCTTTCATCCAACTCGGTTATACACCATTTTGGAGTCACTGGGTAGATATACCCCACACCCACCATCATCACGGGTTGGTGGCGAAAGTTTCATAGCTGTCCGTCTTACAAGTAAGACCTACTGAATAGTCTGGGAGTGTGTGACGTACTACCCCCGGAGTGGAAGGCTTATACCTAATTAACAGGAGACCCGAAAGTATCCATGAGCCGCCTTTGAGGCGTCCTCTTTACCCCTAGAGAATACCTGGACCATCCCTGGAGTGTGTGACGGGCCTCTTCACATCTACAACTGCCTGGAACCCCTTGATTGTTAGGCGCCTGATTGATCTGATGTCTGGTAAGCCTCCAACTAACCATTATTTGGAGATCTTTCATTCGTCTCCTAACAGGTCTGATGAGAATACCTACACAGCGTCAACCTTCGGTTGTACAATAACTTTCATGAACTTTTGAGTTATTACCATTCACTTATTTTCACATATATGCTTTACATATTGTCATTCACTTGACTGTATTGTTTGGATTGAAAGAATTTCTCAGGTTGAGCGCTATATAATTACTTCTGGACATATGATTATCAATTTGTTTGATTGAGTTATAGCTGCTCACCTGGAGTTTCACGTTAAATTTTTTTTTGCGCTGTATCACTTGTACACTGTTCTTAATTTAGCTGTACAGTCCAATATTCACAAGCAAGGCATTAAAATAGGAATTTTATTTGCCTTTTGTTTTGAGTTATCTAAGGCCAACCCAGTGAGACAGAGGGAGACAGATTTTTGAGACAAAGCAGTATTAAGGAATTCCTGACCTTTTTAGGAAATAACTGTTAAAAAACAGTGATCACCAGGTGGGCGTTCATGTGCTTAGCTCTCAGTCCTTTCATTGTGGCCATAAGCATTAGAATTGGCCTGATAACAGTGCATATGAAAAGTTACACTAATGAGCACACTATTGTCCCCATTCCTGTAATTGTGTATGCCTAAATGGGTTTCATGCAGGGAGCAATACAGAATAGTTTGTGGTGAAAATAAATTTACAGCACGTTCCTCATTAGGATTTAACAATAAAGATATTAAGGGGGGCTTGTGTTCTGATTGTAATGAATGTGCCCTAAACACCAATATCAAATATAATCCTAAAAGGAAATTCAAAAAATTCTACAATAAAAGTTTATAAAGATGAAAAAATATATAACACACGTTCTGATATCACTTAAATAACCAAATTCTAAATAATTGTGCCATAAATATATAATTTATTTTCTTCAATGTACTCCACTTAATATCTTTATTGTTACTGAGTGTAAGTTTACACAATAGTGTGGCAGCTTTGTCATATACTATTATTTTTTCACCATCATTTTTTATTTTAATCTTTCACGGTTTTGGCACGAGGGTCAAAAATATTTTTAAGTCATTAGGATTTAGATTTGCAATTAGTGGACCATTAAAATTAATATTTCTGTTATCAATGTATTTGTTTGATTTTTTTTTTAACCCACTGGGTTTTTGTACTTCTTTGGGGGTTTAGCAACATGATCACCTGGCTGGAGTACCATTTCTCTCTACTTCCTCTCTTCTTACATTTTATGCCGCTTGGATAATATACAGTAAGCAATGTGTGTGGGTGAGGTGGAGTATTATATTGGGTCTGATTTTTTTTTTTGTTCAACAATTTGTTTGATTTTAATCAAGGTACAAGACACGTGATAGATTGCTTTCAAAAGCAGGTGGCGTCATCAAAATACAGATACACAAGACTAATAAACACCAATATACAGATGCACGTGTCATATAAACACCAACAAAGAGAATGTAGATAGTGGAGGGAGATACTGTCTACAGAAAAATTACTAACATATATGTGTAATTGTTTTGAGAACATGTTTGAGAACAGTCATACATACAAACACAGGTATGGTTATGAGTGAAGATAGGATTAACTTTGTAGTAGTCATTGCATAGAAGGGCTAGATCATGAGCTCTGACCAGAGTAAATCTTGTACAAGAAATCGCCAGCTTGGTGTAGCGTAGTAGGGCAGTTACTGTGGGAGATATAATTGAGTCAATCCATGTCGGCCTATGACAGTTGTGATAGATTGAGGCAATTGGCTGCGTGGGGCAAATTGTAGGAGTCAATGAAAGTTTGTAGCTCCTAATTTGTAGCTTGACTTTTTTTTTTTAAATTATAAGTCATAGGTCGTTGGTTATAGCTCGGGGTGACATGAACCTTTGGTTTGGAGCCTGGTAGGTGTACAAAGATGGTGTAAGGAACCATCCGGGGCCATTGGAAGGCCTATGCGCAGACGTGTACGCGTGTCCGTGCCCGTTTGCACTCGCGCCTGAGCCAAAATGCCCATTTAAGCCCATGGCACCTTGCAGTCAGTGCTGTCCATTCTACAGCGTTCCTGCACCTGTGACCCCAGTGTTTTCTCTGGGAGACTTTCTGTATCTGTGACCCCGGCTTCCTGTTGGACTTTGTTAGCTTGCTGCCCACCCTGACCTCTGGCCTGTCTATGACTACTCTCCTGCCTGATCTTCTGTACTTCTGCTGCCCGCATGTTGCCGACTCTGCCTGTACCCGACTATCCACCAGCCTGAACCACTTGTACCACACTGCCAGCTTGTTACCGACCCAGCCTGTACCACCACCCTTCTGCCTGCACGATCTCCTATGGTCCTTCACCTGTCATCTGTGACCAAGTCCAGCCCTCATGTCCCCCTGTGCTCCTGAACTCCCTGTCTCCACTATCAGGGGTTCTCGAACCAGGGCCGTAAGAGAGGTTGCCCCCCGCATAAGTCAGAATCAACCACCAGGTATGTGACAGATGGGCTTTGTCTCCCGCATTTACGTGGCTGAAGTTGAAAAGAGAGAAGTGGGGTGTTATGGTTTTGGTCTCTGGAGAGTAATTGAGAGGTCTTTGATTGCTTGGCTGTCTATGGGGGATAGCCCTTTTTCCATGAATAGAGACCACTTCTTATGGAAACGCTGAGAGTTGTAATGTTTGGAGAGGATATAATCTATTTTCTCCAGCTTAAGAAGTTTAATTAGGTCTGTTTTGAGGTCTTTTATTGACGGTAGAGCAGGTGATATCCAGTTTTAAAGAATTTAATATATTCATATATTCATATAACACGTGGAGATCCACGCTTTGTTGCTTTAGAGCAGGGATATGCAATTAGCGGACCTCCAGCTCCGCTAATTGCCATCATGCCTCTGCTAATGGGTGTCATGCTTGTGGCTGTCGGAGTCTTGCTATGCCTCATGGGACTTGTAGTTTTGCAACAGCTGGAGGTCCGCTAATTGCATATCCCTGCTTTAGAGGGTTGAGACTTGGTGTTTGGTTAGGCAGGAAGTAAGAATATCGGGGGTTTCCGAATACTAATGCATATAATCTGCCCTGGGGAGTGAGGCTGGTTATTGAAGCTGTGTATTGTTCCACTTTGTCCCATAAAAAGGTAATTAGAGGGCAGGACCAAAGCTTGTGTAATAATGAGGGTCTGTGAGTCTTACAGAGGGGGCAGTTGGATCCATTTAGTGTAGAAGTGGAGGAAATATGAGGAACATATGCTCGGTGGACTATCTTAAGTTGTTATTCTCTCCAAAATTCATTGGTTATGTGGTTGCGGGCAGATTTGAGTCCCAGTAGTATAGTATTTAGCACCTCTGGCGAGTTTAAATCTTTGTCCCAAGAAGCTGAGAAGGAAGCATGAATAGCTGGAGCTATAGATAAGCGTAGAGGTTTGTAAAGGTCTGAAATTTTGGGTAGGTTCCATTTGATAAAGAAGTCAATAAGTGAGGGTTTAAAAGGAAGACCCCTGTCATGGCATGTACTGGAGACAAAGCTTGTTGCTTGGTGTATAAATAGATGATGAGTCAGAAGGTTGTACCTCTCAATGATCAGAGAAGGAGGGGGGGCACCCCGTGCCAGAATCATGAAGTTGTGCAAAGGAATTCAACCCCAAGCTTGCCCAAGTGGAAAAAGCTGGATATTGCTGCCCTCTAGGAACAATGGATGTCCACATATAGGGAGGTGCATAGACATGGAGGGGGAAGTCTTAAGTTTTTCCTAATTTCCCTAATTTTCCTAATAGGCTGTGTTTCAAGTGTGGAGGGATGTGTTTGATGCCACAGTGCAGAAATGATGATAATCCATGAGGACTGGTCATTGCAAGCTCAATATCAAAATTCGAGTATCTGGAGGTCCTTGTCATCCAATCCAATCCCACTCTCAAGAGGCAGGAGAGGTTATAGAGTCTGGTATCAGGGAGATTAGCACCACCTTCCTCCTTGGGCAGACATAGTTTTTGGTGGGATATGTGAGGTTTGTGTCCCATCCATTGAAAGGTTGAGAGGGCTTTAGGGAGTGACTGCAGGTGATTATGCTTCAAAAGTAAAGGGATTGTTTGTAGGGGGTAAAGGATTTTCGGGAAACTCACCATTTTATAGAGGTGGCATCTGCCCAGGAGAGATAGGGGGAGATTGGCCCAATGTCCTAATTCCTGAATGATTTTGTGAATAGTGTTTAGGATGTTTAAGTAGTAGAGTGAAGATGGTGTCTTCCCTATTATAAGACTGAGATAAGTGATGCGGTTTTTGGCTACGGTGAAGATGGAGGAGGCTAGCCATGGGGGTGTACAAGAATGGAAAAGGGGGAGGATTTCACTTTTTGTAAAATTTATACGTAAGCCTGAACAGCACCTGAACATATTAAATGTCTCTTGGATATGGATCATATCTTCAGCAGAATTTGAGGTAAAGATTAAGATTTTGTCAGCGAACAGGGCCATTCTTAATTCATGTGAGCCTATTTTTATGACGCTTAGTTTGGGGTGGGTAAGTAGGTAGCTTGATGATGGTTCTATCACCAAATTAAATAGGAGGGGGGATAGGGGGCATCCCTGCCTGGTTCCCTTGTGGAGACTGAATCTGTCAGAGATATGGCCTGCTGCTACCACATTAGCTATTGGGTCTGAATACATTGCATGAACAAGGTGATAAAAGGGCCCAGAAAAAACAAATGTGGACAGCACCATACACAACCAACAAAAATTGACGTTATCGAAGGCATTGAGTGTTATGATAGCCAGATCTCTGTCATAGCCATTTTTGCCGTTTCTAGTACTGCCAGAACTTTTCTAATATTCAGCGTGGCAGATCTACCTTGTGTAACACCTGATTATGATGGGTGAATCAGAAGAGGCATTATTGGGGCAAGTATATTGACCATAATTTTGGAAAGGATTTTGGAGTTCATATTGAGGAATGATATCAGGCAGTAGGATCTGGGTTCCAAAGGATCCTTTCCTTATTTTGGGATTATTTTAATGTATGCTTGATGGCCTGTAGGAAGGAATGGATTGCCATACAATATATGTTGGTACATTGTTAAGAGGGGAGGGATGATTGTTGATGTCACTACCTTTGCCTGAAGTTAGGGCTTTAATCATGTGTGATATTTCCCTACTGGTGATTGGGGCGTTCAGATCCAAGAGGAGTGCTGGGGGAATGCTGGGTAGAGTAATATTCTGTAAAAAGGAGAGTGCTTTCCCTTCGTCTATGGGGTCTTGCTTGTATAGTAAAGCATAGAACCCTTCTAGTACCTGATTAATATGTTTGGGGAACGTGACAATTTTTCTTGTTTTGTCCTTGAGGGCTGCAATATGGGAGGGTGTATATGGGCCTTTGCAAAGGCGTGCGAGAAGTTTGCCAGGTTTGTTCCCATATTTGTGATAGTTGTGGTCAAGGTATGTTTGATGGATTTTCTCTTGGGTCCCTGCCCACAAATCAAAGCGGTCTTTGGCTAACCGCCAAGCCTCTCTGTGAGGATGAGAGTTGTCACTACTGAGGTCAAGTTGAGCCTGACGTAGTGATGTGCTTGCAAGGTGGAATTCATGAAGGGCTTTCTTTTTGTAGGCCGAGGAGTAGGAGAGAATTCTACCTCTAATTACCGATTTGGCTGCCTCCCAGAACAGGTTTGGGTTGGAGATATGTTCAGCATCGGTGGCAGCGTAATCAGCCCAAGTGTCGGCAATGATCTGCTTGAGTGTTTGGTCATGAGCTAAGTAAACTGGGAATCTCCAGATTTTCAACGTGTTCTCAGGTGCGAAGCCAATTAATTTGATAGATATTGAATGGTCCGAAATTGCAATGTCGTTTATCTTGGGGTCCGTGGCATTGGAGATCATAGAAGAGATAAGGAAAAAATAATCATTTCTGGATAAGGATTTATGTGGTGGGGAGAAGAAAGTAAACTCTCTTACCTCAGTATGGGGTAGTCTCCAAAAGTCAGTAATGTTAAGGCTATCCGCCCATTGAGTCAGGAGGGTTGGTGTGTCATCAGAGGTGGAAGGATGATGATTGGGTTAGTCTATCTTCTCGGAGGTTTGCTACAGAATTAAAGTCTCCCATCACTACAAAAGACAAGTGTAGGTGTAGCGCTACGTGGGCAGTAAGAGATTGAAAAAAATGTTTTGAGGGTGAGTTTGGGGCATACACAGCTGTTAATGCCCATTCCAGGTTGTGTGATTTAAATCTAGCCATGAGGAGGCAGACTTCTTTGTCTGAATGGGTTGATAAAAGGTCACTGGGCAGATTTAGGTTAATTGGAAAAGCAGGATGACCCCTGCTTTACCCTTGGCTGAAGGAGAGCCGGCAACCTGTCCTACCCAATGTTTTTTTAATGCGGGCAAAATCATTTCTGTAAGGTGAGTCTCCTGCAGCACCACTATGTCGGCTTTGAGTCCTTTTAAATGATGTAGGATGGACATATGCTTATTTGGGGATCTAAGGCCCTTCCTATTCCAGGAGATAATATTTATGAATGTGAGGAATCTATGTAGACTAGAGGAGAGAGGAGAATGGCTCTTTGTAAGGGTTGGTGTAGGCATCTGATAGTGTGGACTGGTAGACAGGGAGTTTAGGTATAGTTTAGGTGGGGGGGGGGTAGTGGGAAAGTGCGAGAGGGGATTGACTGTGGATGACAAGGAGTTGATCTAGCAGAATAATACATAAGAAACAAACATAACCAGCGAAGGCTGTACTTCTCTTTTTTCCTCATGTGATAAATTTATCCTAAACAGCGTTACCAAGGGATGCTCTTTCTCTCACTAGCGGAAGGCTATCGAATTGCCGCCTCGTGTGGAGGCCCCTTTAAGTAGCCCTATGGAGCTGGTGGTTTTCCCCGAAAGGGGACCCTGTGTTGAAAAGGTGGAGAGCATGACCTTAGTAAGGTTGTAGGGAGCTAGGATGATAAAAACATAACAATTAAGACAATGTAGAACAGCAATTGTAAATGCAGAAGATAAACGACTGTCAGGAATCGCAAACTGTACCTTCCTCTGACTTTCCCGTGCGCAGGCGCACACGTGCACGGGGCAGGCGTGCACACGGGTGCATGTGTGGCAGGCGCGCGCCCCCAATGGCGTCAAACAGCCTATTTAAGCGGCCAGCACCAGGTGGCAGGTGCTGTCCTTTCTACAGTGTTCCCTGCACCTGTGACCCCTGTGATTTACTCTCAGAGACTTGCTGTTACCTGTGACCCCGGCTTCCTTTTGATTCAGCTTGTTATCCGCCTGCACCGACCCTGGCCTGTCTATGACTTCTCTTCTGCCTGCTCCCCATGTACTTCTGCTGCCCGCCTGTTGCCGACCCTGCCTGTGCCTGACTATCCGCCTGCCTGATCCATCTGTACCACACGCCAACCTGTTACCGACTCAGCCTGCATCACCACTCTTCTGTCTGCACGAGCTTCCAGTGGACCTTCACCAGTCATCCGTGACCAAGTCCAGCCCTCGTCCCCCCCTACCCTCTAGAGCTCCCTGTTTACTCTATCAGGGGTTCCCGAACCCCTGCCATAAGAGAGGTTGCCCCCTGCATAAGTCAGACTCTACCATCAGGTACGTGACAACGACCCTGGTGGGGGTTCAAAATAAAGTCAAACAGTACAGAACGTTGTATAGTTATACTTCACTCAGCCTGTTGAGGATGAGTTTGAAGTGTGAGACATGATGACGACAGATCAGTGTCAGTTGTTACGGTTGGAGGAGTCCGTTAAGTGTAGCTTTTTTGCTGGGTCCTTTCTCAGGCTCCGTTGGTTTCTGAGGCACCCATCTGGGAGGCGCTCGGTGGAGTAGTTGTGTCCATGGGGATATGAAAATAAGTATGCAGGAACTGCATGGCCTCCTCAGGGTGGGAGAAGGTTTTTGATGCCCCTGTAGAGTCAGAAAAGCGAAGGATGGCCGGATAGGCTAAAGAAAATGTTACGCCTTTTTGGAAGAGCGCTAAGCAGATGGGTTAGAAGGCCTTGCGCCTTTGTGAGACCTCCTGAGAGCAATCCGCAAAGAGGAGTAATTTGTGAACCTCAAGTTACAGGGATTTAGAGTTTTCGGAAAGACTTAAGAATATTGACCCTGTCAGTATAGTTGCAGTAGTGCACAATCACAGGCCTGGGTGTGCATCTATCATTGGAAGGAGCTCCCAGTCTGTGGGCTCTCTCGACCATGCATTGCGAGGTTAGGCCCAAGGCACGGGGTATGTGAGAGGCACAGATATCGGCCAGTGTGTCCGCCTTAAATGACTCTGGGAGGCCTTTGATCCGGAGATTTTTCCTTCTGGAACGATTTTCCAAATTGTCCAGTATATCCAAGATGAGTTGCATTGTTTGGTGGTGAAAAAGGCTTGCACCTCATCTTCCATTTCAGACATCCTTGATTCCCCTTGTGAGAGCCGTTTGGCATGCTCTCCTAGCTCCCTGCTGAGCTGTGAAATGCCTGCTGAAATGCCTGCTGCTGCATAGCTGCATGGATTGTGGGGAACAGCAGTGCTGCGACTGCCTGGGCAAGGCCTGCATACTGTTCCTCCACTAGTAGAGGGGCCGGAGCAGCAGCTCAGGTGAATGCTGGGGGGCCTGGTGTGTGGCTCAGGGAGAGCGCTCTGTCCGCCATGATGGTTGCAGGCGGGCCATGCTGGGAGGCTTCTGGGCTCTGAGTTGGAGGTCCGTGGACAAGGAACTTGTTCATCTGTCTTGCGGGGGCAAAGAGGAGTCAAATGCAGTGTCGGATGGCGTCTCTGTAGCCAGATCCGCATGATTTTATATGCTGATGTGATGAAGCCGTTGTTCCTTGCTCGGATCCCATGAGGTGCCGGAACCGTAAGTTGGGTCTGATTTAAGTCTCAACAGATGCAAGTTATAACTAGACATATTGAAATGCACAATCTTCATTTTAACATGTTTGCGCAAAGGGTTGGATTTATATTTATCTTCTCCTAGGCCAACTGTCTTTAGCCACTCTTAACCTTTGCTCATGTCAACTAGCTAGCTTTAGTAAGAGATTTAAAAGGTTAGATATCATAAGTGCTTGCCGAGGCTTAGGACAGAATGGCTGAAATGAGTTTACCCATTTGTTGTAATAGAACGTCAGTTTTAGGTGTACAAATTCAGTATTTAGTGCAAAAATACAAAAAATATGCAGGTTGGGTGGCAGTCTGGAACTTTTTAGATATACAGTGCATGGAAAGGTATTACTATCAATTAGAAACATGATGTGCAGATGGATTCGTTCCACCCCAGGCAACTCTGCCGCCCTAGAGCCATGGCCTCTGTGCTAGTCCTGTTTGCAAGAAGTTAAATTTATGTACCATATATTAAGAACATAGTAACCATAGTCAGTGGCGGCCCGTCCATAGGGGGCACATGGGCGTCACCCCCCCCAATAAAAAAAAGGTCCCTTTAAAAAAAAAAGGTCCCTTTAAAAAAAAAAGGTCCCTTTAAAAAAAAAAGGTTGTTTAAGTCTTTAAGTGCGCTGTGTTTGGGCGTCGGACACAGTGCACTATGGGAAGCGCGACGTTGTTGCAAAATTGTTGCAATCACGTGATTGCAGGTGACACACTTCAATGGCGGGGTTTAATCTTGCTTGCGACGCTAGGCTGTGCGCCTCAACCCACCTATTGGCTGAGGGCTTTGCCAGAGCCGGTGTGTAATGTGCAGCCTGGTATATGATATACAAAGCCCGGTGTATAATGTGCAGCCTAGTATATAATGTGCAGAGCCCGGTGTATAATGTACAGCCTGGTATATAATGTGCAGAGCCCAGTGTATAATCTACAGCCTGGTATATAATGTGCAGAGCCCGGTATATAATGTACACAGCCCGGTCTATAATGTGGAGCCTGGTATATGATATACAGAGCCCCGTATATAATGTACAGTCTGGTATATAATGCGCCGAGCCTGGTGTATAATGTACAGTCTGGTATATAATGTGCAGAGCCCGGTTTTTAATGTACAGTCTGGTATATAATGTACAGAGCTCAGTGTATAATCTACAGTCTTGTATATAATGTACAGAGCCCGGTGTATATTGTGAAGCCTGGTATATGATATACAGAGCCCGGTGTATAATGTACAGTCTGTTATATAATGTGCAGAGTCCAGTGTATAATGTACAGTCTGGTATATAATGTGCAGAGCCCCGTGTATAATGCACAGCCTGGTATATAATGTGCAGAGCCCTGTGCATAATGTACAGTCTGGTATATAATGTACAGAGCCCAGTGTATAATGTGGAGCCTGGTATATGATATACAGAGCCCCGTATATAATGTACAGTCTAGTATATAACGTGCAGAGCCCGGTGTATAATGTACAGTCTGGTATATAATGTGCAGAGCCCAGTTTTTAATGTACAGTCTGGTATATAATGTACAGAGCCCAGTGTAAAATTTACAGGCTGGTATACAATCTGCAGAGCCCGGTGTATAATGTGGAGCCTGGTATATGATATACAGAGCCCGGTGTATAATGTACAGTCTGGTATATAATGTACAGAGCCCGGTGTATAATGTACAGCCTGGTATATAATGTGCAGAGCCCGGTTTTTAACCTCCTCCCGCCCGCGCCATAGCCGAATGACGGCTACAGCGCGGCTCTAAAATGCCGGGAGGACGTCAATAGACGTCCTCCCATTTGGCTTGTGCTGGGCGCGCGGGTCGTGTTCGGTTTACCCTCCTGCAGATAACTGCAGGAGGGCCGTAAAATCTCGGCGCGACATCGGC
>BLSH010124890.1:528966-543503 GCA_018402905.1 Glandirana rugosa
ATATTATTTATAGGTTTTTATTTTTTATTTTTTTGTTTAAATAAGTAGTCAAAACTGGCTAAATATAAGAAGATGTATAAAAACCATTTTTTTTAGCGTTAGCCGCAAATAACTTAGAAGAATATAAATCGGTCAAAACTGATGAATAAATTTGTTTTTTTATTTTTTATTTTTGGATATTTATTGTAGCAAAAAGTAAAAAATATAGTTTTTTTTTCAAAATTGTCGCTCTTTTTTTGTTTATAGCAGCGATCAGAAATGACGCAGAGGGGATCAAATACCACCAAAAGAAAGCTCTATTTGTGGGAAAAAAAGGACGCAAATTTTGTTTGGGTACAATGCCGCACGACCGCGCAATTGTCATTCAAAGAGCGACAGCGCTGAAAACTGAAAATTGGTTCGGGCAGGAGGGGGGTTTAAGTGCCCAGTAAGGAAGTGGTTAATGTACAGTCTTGTATATAATGTACAGAGCTCGGTGCATAATGTACAGCCTGGTATATAATGTACAGAGCCCGGTGTATAATGTACAGTCTGGTATATAATGTACAAAGCCTGGTGTATAATGTGCAGCCTGGTATATGATATACAGTGCCTGGTGTATAATGTGAAAAGCCTGGTATATAATGTACAGTTCCAGGTGTATAATGTACAGCCTGGTATATGATGTACAGAGCCCGGTGTATGATGTGCAGCCTGGTATATGATGTACAGAGCCCGGTGTATAATGTGCAATGGGGGGGGGGCAGTGCTGGATGCTGTATACCCCTCTGGTCATGTGTATACCCCTATTGTAAGCATACTTTTTATCTATTACCTCTAGTCCTGACTATCACCTTATTATCATCTAATTACATACCTTATTATTCAGCATAATTCTATTGGCCACACCCAGGTCTGCATGCAGGAAACATGGTATGCAACGTAATACACCACACAAATGTATTGCACACATGTCTGTTTATTCTTCCTGGTACAGGCTTTTTTATACACAGGATAAGGTGGGCGTCAGTAATTATCTCCAACCAATAAGGAGTATATGTCCAAATTACATGTTTCCTTTACTTATTCAATTAGCCAATTATGATCGTACACATTTATATAATCATTACATCTTTATATCTGGGCAGAACAATTATGTCACTTAGAATATTGAAAATACCCCTCCTAAACTCAGACAGCTAGTGTCTGGAACATTTTGCAAGTTCCTCTTTTTAGTTTCAGTCATAAACTCATTTGTTATGCAATAATCCTTCAAATCTTACATCTTAAAGCGGAGGTCCGAGGGAAAAAAAAAATTAAAAGTCAGCAGCTACACATACAGTAGCTGCTGATTTTTAATAATAGGACACTTACCTGTCCTGGAGTCCAACGATGTCTGCACCCACCGCCCATCTTCGGATTGGGGGACGGGTGCAGCCGCCTCCATTGCGGGTAAGGGAACCCGGATGTGTAACATTACAGCTTCACGCCAGGCACCTTACTGCGCATGTGCGAGGTTCTGACGCGCTCTGCTATTGGCCAGGCGATCAGTAGCAGAGCGAGCAGGGAGGAGAGAGCCGGGGTGCTGACGTCAGCGGCTGCGGCAGCCAGCCAGAGCTCCCGGATCTGTGGAAAAGGACACCTGTCTAAAGACAGGTGTCTACTTTCCCCTCCCCCCCGAAAGGTGCCAAATGTGACACCTGAGGGGGGGAGGAATCTAACCAGCGGAAGTTCCACTTTTGGGTGGAACTCCGCTTTAAGCAAAATAATACACTTAAAGGAGCAATCTAGCTTTAGAGCAATGTAGACCTAAAGGGGGCTTTTTACAAGACCTTTTCACCTATCTGGCGATGCTGTATACCCTATCTGGTGATGCTGGGCTGTATACTCCTGACACAGTGAGTGGAATATATAAGGGCTGGGGCTTATGAGAAGTTGGATGGGTCAAAAAGGAAGGGTGGGGTCTGGCGCCCCCCCCATCCTAAAATTTCCCCAGCTGCCACTGACCATACCTCTGCAAAGCATGCAAACTAAATATGTAACTAAACATTTAGTATTTCAAGTGGGTGGTCTTTTCTAATTTTCACCATGCTGCTGTCTTGTAAAGACTTGTTGTTTTGCCTACTTTTCAGCTAATCAGAGCCCATTGAGAAGGAGATATAGCAGCTTCACGGGATAGGACATGTATATCTTTTGGGAACTGTTGCCACCAATAGAACTGCTCTACAGAAATGATCCTAGTGGTCTGTGGGTCATCTCTCTGCTACCACAATTGTAAAGACAAGAGATACAGTGCCTTGAAAAAGTATTCATACCCCTTGAAATTTACCACATTTTGTCATGTTACAACCAATAACGTAAATGTATTTCATTGGGATTTTATGTGATAGACCAACACAAAGTGGCACACAATTGTCAAGTGGAAGGAAAATGATGAACGGTTTTCAATTTTTCTTACAAATAAATATCTGAACAGTGGGGCATGTATTTGTATTCATCCCCCCTGAATACAGCTCCAAGTCTTTTTGTGGATATCTCTACCAGCTTTGCACATCTAGAGAGTGACATGTTGGCCCATTGTTCTTTGAAAAATAGCTCAAGCTCTGTCAAATTGGTTGGAGAGCATCTGTGAACAGCAATTTTCAAGTCTTGCCACAGATTCCCAATTGGATTTAGGTCTGTACTTTGACTGGGCCATTCTAACACATGAATATGCTTTGATCTAAACCATTCCATTGTAGCTCTGGCTGTATGTTTAGGGTCATTGTCCTACTGGAAGGTGAACCTCCGCCCTGGTCTCAAGTCCATCTTCCCATCAACTCTGACCAGGTTCCCTGTCTTAGCTGAAGAAAAGCATCCCCACAACATGATGCTGCCACCACCATGTTTCATGGTGGGCATGGTGTCTTCAGGGTGATGTGCAGTGTTAGTTTACCACCACACATAGCGTTTTGCTTTTAGGCCAAAAAGTTCAATTGTGGTCCCATTTGACCAGAGCACATTCTTCTACATGTTTGGTGTGTCCCCCCACATGGCTTCTCGCAAATTGCAAACAGGACTTCTTATCACTTTCTTCCAACAATGGCTTACTTCTTGCCACTCTTCCATAAAGGCCAGATTTGTGGAGAGCAAGACTAATAGTTGTCCTGTGGACAGATTCTAAGAAGGAGGTACTTCCTGATGATGTGTTCATACTAGAACACGAAATGCATAGAAGCAACGCCCGTGTCTGAAGTCATTTCCAGTTCCTGGTGTCTGATGGTTCCGACTTCTGGTTGGGTGGAGCGCACGCATCTTGGCTGTTTCTCTTATTAACCACTTGACCACTGGGCACTTAAACCCCCTTAACAACCAGATCAATTTTCATCTTTCAGTGCTTTCACAATTTGAATGACAATTACTCAGTCATGCAACACTGTACCCATATGAAATTTGCATACTTTTTTTCACACAAATAGAGCTTTCTTTTGGCAGTATTTAATCACCACTGGGTTTTTTTTTTTTTTTTTGTGCTATAATTAAAAAAATACCGAAAATTTTGTAAAAAAATGAATTTTTCTTTGTTTCTGTTATAAAATTTTGCAAATTAGTAATTTTTCTTCAAAATTTTGGCCAAACTTTGGTAAAAAAAACAAATTAGTGTATATTATTTGGTCTTTGTGAAGGTTATAGAGTCTAAAAGCTATGGTGCCAATCACTGAATATTGATCACACCTGATGTACTTACGTCTCATTTTTCTTAAGAAAGTGCAAATACCCCCCCAAATGACCCCTTTTTGGAAAGTATTTAGTAAGAGGCATGGTGAGTTTTTGGTCTTGAGTCCCTAACAAGCCAGGAAAGTACAAATACCCCCCCCCCCCCATGACCCCTTTTTGGAAACTAGAGAGTCCAATGTGTTTAGTAAGAGGCATGGTGAATTTTTGGAATTTGTATTTTTTTCCCACAATTCTTTGCAAAATTGTCATATGTTAACGGGTTATTTCTCACACCCAGCATATGCATACCACAAATTACACCCCAAAACACATTATACTACTCCTGAGTATGGCGATACCACATGTGTGAGACTTTTACACAGCCTGGCCACATACAGAGGCCCAACATGCAGGGAGCACCATCAAGCGTTCTAGAAGCATGAGTTACACATATAATTTCTTGACTACCTCTTGCACTTTTGAAGGTCCTGGAGCACCAGGACAATGGAAACGCCCAGAAAATTACCCCATTTTGGAAAGCTAGCACCCCAACGTATATTCTAGGAGGCATAATGAGTCTTTTGAACATGTCATTTTTTCCACAAGTTTTTGGAAAATGTGGAAAGAAAAGTTGTCCATTTATACAATATTTCTAACACATAGCATGTACCTAGCAAACATAACACCCCCACAAAATATTCTGCTACTCCTCCTGAGTATGGCGATACCACATGTGTGACACGTTTACACAGCCTGACCACATACAGAGGCCATACATGCAGGGAGCACCGTCAGGTGTTGTAGGGGCATACATTTAAAATCTAATTTGACTACCTTTTACACTATTGTGAGGCAGTGTGCTGGCATGGATAAGCACTGTAGTGGCATGGATAGGCAGTGTAGTGGCACGGATGAGCAGTGTAGTGTCATGGATGGGCAGTGTAGTGGCACAGATGGGCAGTGTAGTGGCACGGATGGGCAGTGCAGTGGCATGGATGGGCACTGTAGTGGAATGGATGTGTCACGGATGAGAACTGATCTGGTATGAATGAGCATGACTGAGGCACAAATGAGACATAGATGGGGATGGATGAGCCGTGGATGGGGATAGATGAGCACGGATGGGGATGACTGAGCACGGATGGGGATGACTGGGCACGGATGGGGGTGGATGAGCACGGATGGGGATGGATGAGCACGAATGGGGATGGATGAGCACAGATGGGGATGACTGAGCATGGATGGGGATGACTGAGCATGGATGGGGATGGATGAGCATGGATGGGGATGGATGAGCACGGATGGAGATGACTGAGCACAGATGGGGATGGATGAGCACGGATGGGGATGACTGAGCACGGATGGGGATGACTGAGCACGGATTGGGATGGATGAGCACAGATGGGGATGGATGAGCACGGATGGGGATGGATGAGCATGGATGGGGATGGATGAGCATGGATGAGGATGACTGAGCATGGATGGGGATGGATGAGCATGGATGGGGATGACTGAGCATGGATGGGGATGAATGAGCACGGCTGGGTGGGTGAGCACGGCTGGGTGAGGATGGCTGGATGGGTGAGCACGGATGGATGGATGGGTGACTGAGCATGGATGGATGAGCATGGATGGGGTGAGGATGGCTGGGTGGGTGAGCATGGCTGGATGAGGATGGCTGGATGGATGAGCATGGATGGATGGATGGATAGGTGGCTGAGCATGGATGGGGTGAGGATGGCTGGATGGGGTGAAGATGGCTGGGGTGAGGATGGCTGGTGGGTATGGATGGATGGTGGGGGGTGCAGCCTGTCCCCCACTGTCACTTAGCAGTGCTGTGGGCACTACACATCGCCCACAGCGCTGCAGCATGTCCTCTCTCCCCCCTATCTCACACTGCACCGATCCGTGCGGGGAGAGAAAAGCAGGCGGAAGCGCTCATTTAACAGAGTGATCACGTGGTGAAAGGCCTCTCACAGTGGCCATTCACCGCAATCCTTGATGCGCCGGGTCCCTTGGACCCAGCGGTCATGGATGTTCCTGTGTGCGCGCATGGGAAGCGTGATTCTGGGAGGACGTCAATAGACGCCCTCCCGGAATTAAGCAACCGCCCTGTAGCCGTCATTTGGCTATGGGCCGGTTGTTAAGTGGTTAATGCTCTCCTTGGGTGTTACTGGATGGAACCAGCTAGCAACTGAATGAATACATGGTGGGCCATTTATATGGATACACCTTAATAAAATGGGAATGGTTGGTGATATTAACTTCCTGTTTGTGGCACATTAGTATATGTGAGGGGGGAAACTTTTCAAGATGGGTGGTGACCATGGCGGCCATTTTGAAGTTGGCCATTTTGAATCCAACTTTTGTTTTTTCAATAGGAAGAGGGTCATGTGACACATCAAACTTATTGGGAATTTCACAAGAAAAACAATGGTGTGCTTAGTTTTAACATAACTTTATTCTTTCATGAGTTATTTACAAGTTTCTGACCACTTATAAAATGTGTTCAATGTGCTGCCCATTGTGTTGGATTGTCAATGCAACCCTCTTCTCCCACTCGTTACACACTGATAGCAACACCGCAGGAGAAATGCCAGCACAGGCTTCCAGTATCCGTAGTTTCAGGTGCTGCACATCTTGTATCTTCACAGCATAGACAATTGCCTTCAGATGACCCCAAAGATAAAAGTCTAAGGGGGTCAGATCGGGAGACCTTGGGGGCCATTCAACTGGCCCACGGCGACCAATCCACTTTCCAGGAAACTGGAATTAGGATTTTTTCTTTATTAGCTATTCCCTTAAAAGAGAAGTAAAGGATTTTTTTGCAGTTTCATACTTACCTAGGTAGATGCAGCACCAATCTGATGCTGTGTCTGTCCCCTGGCGCCTCTACACTGAGAACCGAGCGATCGAACACTGCTGCTAATTCGGTTTTCAGAGCTCCGTGAGCAGAGAGCTGCAGGATGTCAGTCACAGCTCTCTGCTCTTCCCCCTCCTTGCTCACTGGAGAGCTGTGGAGGGGGCGGAGTGGCCGTCTAAGCCTCTCAGCGGCTCGCTGAGAGGCTGAGATGGGTGTCAGTCCAGGCACCTGGCGGATCAAGACTCCGTGGTCGGGATGACACGGAGCCTAAACTGACATTGGTGAGGCCAGCAGAGAGCAGACTTCAGTCCTCTCTCTGCTGAAAACGGGTCACATGAGTGCAAAACGAATTACACTTCTGTGATCCATAGGGGAAGTACAGCCAAACGAGCTTTGGCTATACTTTTCCTTTTAATGTGTCAATGTATATATACCCCTCCACTTTGAGATGATATACACTGCAAGGGGGATCTTTATTATTGACACATAGATAAATTGGAAAAAGTTTTAGAGTTTCTGCGCTTAGGACTACTAAGAATTGGGCTGCTGCCTCCTTGTATCTCCACTAGGTGCAGTATAAAGATCAATATATAAAAAATAGGGATGGGGCGCTGCCTTTCATAATAAGTGCAAAGTGCAATGTGTAAACAATAAAAAATATATATATAAGTGCTAAAGTGAATTAATGTGTGAAGTCTCTCTTAGTATGTATACTCTTTAAATTAATCTGAAGGGTGCGGAGCCAACTGCTGAAGGAGATGGCCACGTTCTGAGCTCCGGAGCCGACCTCGCTAACAGCGACTACCCTGCGATCCGACACCTCTCCAGGATACATGAAGGAGATACCCAGACCCCAGTGACCATAGACAGCATGGGGAAACGCAAAAACAACAAGGGGCCCCGCAAACTAACAGACTTTTTTTCTCGGCCGGAGCCTCTCCAAGCCAAGATGGCGCCTCTGCACAAGCTAGAGGCGGTAGGCCTCGTGGAGGACGGGACAGTGCTGCTGCTGCTTCACCAACAGGTAACAGACCTTCTTCTACACTAAGCACACCTTGCTCAAGTCCCCACAAAACTAAATTTAAGCAGAATCCTAAAATTACATCAGGGGAGAGGCAGGCAGAGGAGGATTACAATTCACAGGATGACACTTGGGAGCTGCTGGACACCATTGAAGGTTTCCCAACCCAGGACAAACCTATACTAGACACAACAATGAAGGAAATAAAGGCAACATCCACGGAGACATGATGTTATTCATGGTACAAAAGAAGGGGGAGGTGAATGAATTGGGAGACAGAGTTCAGCGCGTGGAGGACAAAATGGGGGACTTTGCAATGGCTCACAATGAACAAGAGGATGAAATAACTCTATTAAAGGCAAAAAATCGCAGACTTAGAGAACAGGTCTCGAAGATGCAATGTGAAGTTCCGGGGGGTATCAGAAACTGTACCCCCTTCAAACCTGCGCCAATATGTGCATCAACTTATTACTACTGGACAGAGCGCACCGGCTCCCAAAACCCTCACATGTTGCAGAAAACCTCCCAAGGGATGTTATTGCAAAAATTCATTTCTTTCAAGTGATGGAAGACCTGATGCAATTTGCAAGAAAGCACTCTCCCCTGCATGACCCGTACTCTGGCATCACACTCTTTACGGGTCTTTTGCAACACACAATACAAGCGCGGGAACGACTAGTACCTATCACCAATCTCCTTAGAAATCATCAGCTCTTGTATCAATGGCGCTACCCTGCGCCCTCTGGCCTGCAGCTAGCCCGCAAATGGGAATTACTCTCGCCAGAGGAATATCCCTCTAAAGATAAACCAGCATGTAGTCGTCTATCTCCCGGATGGGAAAAAACTTGAAATGCATTGGGATAAAGTATGCCTATCTCCAACTATTTCTATTAAAAGTTCTTAGTCTTACCTGGAAATAGTGGGGCCTAACTCCGGTTTCTCATTCCCCCAACTGTTGAGTGCAGCATATGCTGCTCAGTGAGCTTGCTCACAAAGTTCTTAACATTTACTTTTTATGTTTTCTTTTACTTATTCTGTTTGCTTTCCGAGTACCCACCACCTTCTGAAAACCTCTACTACACAGAAGATTTTCCCAAGACATCAGGATTTGCAATCTCAAAAGTGGCTTGCTGAAAGTCCAGAATCCTATCAAGACCATCCAAAGCTAATACACTTCTTTCCCATGTTACGCAATTGTCTAACATACGCAGCGTTCAAATCGCATTATATAGACCCTCCATGACAATTAAAATTGTGTCACTGAATCCCACGGACTTAATAGCCTATACAAAAGAAAAGCAATGTGGAAAGAAGCCTCCCAGCTACAAGCTGATCTGCTATGTGTCCAGGAAACGTATTCACAACCGCAAAGCCCCTAAATGCATGAATAATAACTACCCAAATGTTTTTTTTGCAAACTCAGAGGAAAATAAAAGAGGGGTCATGATAGCTATTAAAAGCACTGTAGCCTTCCAGCTTCAGGACCTAACACAGGATCCACAAGGACAGTAAATAATTTTGAACTGTGAAATAAATAACACTAAATACACAGTTGTGAACTTATATGCACCGAACACTAACCAATTACACTTCCTACGTAAAGTGCTCAAAAAAGTAAGAGATTACAGAAAGGAAGCCTAGTAATCTGTGGAGACTACAATGCCACTATACACCCAAACCTGGACATACAATATCTCACAAAAGTCAGTATACCCCTCACATTTTTGTAAATATTTTATTATATCTTTGCATGTGACAACACTGAAGAAATTACACTTTGCTACAATGTAAAGTAGTGAGTGTACAGCTTGTATAACAATGTAAATTACAAAAATTTGAGGGGTGTACTTACTTTTGTGAGATACTGTATCCACACCAGCCAATAAAGCAAGAATTTCTATGTACCCATTCCTCCAAGAGTCAAACCTTCATGATGCATGGCACTATATTCATCCTCAGGAAAGAGACTACACTTTTCCTCTTTTCCTCTGCTCACCAAAACTACTCCCGGATAGATATGTGTTTGGTAGACGCCTCTCTATTGTACAAACTTGTATCAGCCCAGATACACTTGATAAGCTGGTTGGATCATGCCCCAGTGTCTATCATTTTAAATGAAGGGCGAACACAAGAACAATCTAGACTCTGCCGTAACAATATGTATCTCCTATCGTTAAACACTATCCAAGAAAAGAATGGTCCCCAACTCAAGGAATTTTTTGCTTTAAACTCTAGCTCTGAGTCGAATGTATTTAAGGTTTGGTGTGCCCACAAGGCGTTTAGCCGTGGTCTATTGACTCAGGCAGCTTCAAGGGAGAGGAAAAGGAAGACGCATGCTGTAGATACACTGCTTAATAGAATAAAATATCTTGAAGACCAAAATAATACTAGCACCATTCACAAACGTAGTCAAGAACTTCTAAAATGCCATCAGGAACTTAGATTACTCCTTATATCAAACCAAGAAAAATCCTTACAAAAATTGAAAGCCAGATTGTATTCACATAGCAACAGAGCAGGAAAATTATTATCCACACTCATAAGAATTAGACAACGAAAAACCCAACTTTCCTCTATTAAAGACCCCATTACCAACCAATTAGTGTCCCACCCCAAAGAAATAGCTGATGCATTTCAAAAATACTATAAAGCATTATATAACTTGAAGGAAGACCCCACTACACCCCAACCATCTGAGTCAGTCATAACCTAATTTTTTAAATCTATAAATCTTCCAAAAATATACCCAACATTGCTAAAGTCTGTAAATGCTCCAATAACAATTCAGGAGATACAAAGAATAATTAAATATATGGCACAAAACAAGTCTCCAGGAGCAGGCGGCTTCTCACCAGAGTACTATAAAGATTTTGGAGAAATATTGATACCACATCTTACAGTAGTGTGCAATGCAGCAGAGGAATCTAGTTCCTTCCCACCTGAAATGCTTCAAGCAATAGTGAAAAACTTTAGACCAATCTCGCTTTTCAATACTGATGTAAAAATTTATGCCAAGGTGATTGCCAACAGATTGGCCAAAGTGACTCCATCACTTATTGAGGCCGATCAAGTAGGGTTTGTGATGGGGAGACAGGCCCCCGCATGGTACGAGAAGGATGTTTGACCTCCTTAAGCTTGCGGAGAGCCACGGTGCACCCTCAGTGTTTGTGACCCTGGATGCTGAAAAAGCATCTGACAGGGTGAACTGGGGCTTTCTGCAGGCAGTGCTGAATAAATTTGGTATAGTAGGTTTCATGAATTCCGCCATATTTGCTCTATATTCCCATTCATCTGCGAAAGTTTTCACCTCAAATGTATTATCAGACCCCTTCCCCATTACCAACAGGACACGCTAGGGGTGCCCCCTCTCCCCTATCATTTTTACAATGATAATGGAACCATTAATGGAAACCATAGGGGCTAACCCAACAATTTATGGGATTGAAATAGAAAAAAAAAACATATAAAATAGGGCTGTTTGCAGATTATGTTATTTTATCTCTGACACAACCAGCAATATCTCTAGAAGCAGCAACAGCCGATATTACCCTCTTTAGCAAGGCCTCTTACTATAAACTTAATATATCTAAATCATCAGTCCTCCCTATTGCTATCCCAAACCCGAAATTAAACTTTCTTAAGGCTAAATTTGACTATATATGGGAATCTCACTCTTTATCTTATCTGGGTACCACACTGACAACCCCCTCCTCCAAAGCATATGAAACTAATTACCTGAAACTCCTCATGAAATATCCTGGATTGGCCGTATAGCAGCCTTTAAGATGTTACTTCTACCCAGACTAGTATACCTTTTTAAGCACAATCCCAATCCTAATTCCCATGTCCTTCTTCAAAACTTTTACCTCAGAATCCAAAAAATGTATTTGGAGGGATAAACCAGCCAGGATACCGTTCCTAACTCTTAGCAAACATAAATCAATGAGGGAAGTAGGCTTACCACTTATACAATCCTACTATAAAGCAACTATCTTGGACCAGCTAAAAGTGTGGTTCAACCCATCATCATTACAAAAATGGGTGGAGATAGAAAAGACATTCATGAAAACCAGTGATCTGCCGTCCCTTTTACTAGCCACCAAATATGGTCAGATAACTAGTATCCAGGAACTGCTTTCTGTGCAAGTTTCATTGGAGATATTGACCCAATTGATCCATCAAACTTCCCACCCAGGCCCACTACAAAAAATAGAAGCTCCACTAAATATGTATAAACACTTAATACACGACCTGAACATAATTCCCTGGACCACCAGAGGATGAGGACAATGAAACATATCACAGAAGAGCACAAATCAATGAATCAGTATACCAGGACACAAATAGTATTCTTTAATAGGAAAAAGGCCCTAGAATTCATTCATATGCCTTCATCATTGTGGAACTATCTCCAATCTTCCTATGGGAAAAAAGGAGGCATCTCATGGTTTAACAAATATATACGTTTCCCTAAAGGCGCTATAAAACCACAATTCCAAGCAATATTGGAAAGGGAACTAAGCAAAACCTTTCACAAAGAGGAGTGGAGGACGGCTGTCTCAGCTCCTCTCAAACGTTCCCATTGCGTGGATCATTAAGATAACAGTCTTAAAATTCGTTATAGAGGCTATTAGACTCCATATAAACTCTCCAAAATATATAAGGACCACTCTCCACTATGCTGGAGGCAATGCGGGTCAACAGGAAATTTGTTCCATATACTTTGGGATTGTATTGCCTGAAGAGCTTTTGGAATGCAGTTTTCTCACTTATTTCAAAAATATCTGGTACATTAACGAAACCTTCACCTCACTTTGCACTACTAAATATTCACATCAATATATTTCCATAGTGGAACATATCCTTATAGCAGCGAGACTAATAATTACTAAAAAATGGAAAACGACTACTGCCCGTCCATAACAGAGGTAATACACAGAGAGAACACTCATTACCATTATGAGCAAACTATCGCCTTAAACTGTGACAATATCCACACATCTAAGCAAAAATGGTCTAACTGGATGATACATAAAGTCTGAAACTATAATAATACCTGATTAAAAATTTCAACAGTATGGGAACTGATGCTTGGTAAAAATATAAGTAATGCCCAGTGGTGGTGGGCATAAGCTGAGCTTTTACTTTATTTTTTCTTTTCTTTATTTTACTTTAGTTTGGTTTATTTTAGTTTACTTATTCTGGTTTGTAAGTTGTTCTCAAATCTATAATGAAATACTTCCAAAACAATTTTTCCAATTTTGTTGCTAACCACTACGCCATTGTCATACAAACAATGATATTAAGATAAAACAAAGAGATTGATACCCATATGCCACCTTTATCACCCCATGAGAAAGATATGTGCCTCTTGCAATTTAAGATGTCTTTTGTTATTATCATGTATAAGTTTAATGAAACAACATGTTTAATAAAAACTAATGAAATGTAAATTTATCTGAAATTATCTATTCCAAACATGCTGACAGATATACTTTCCTATTATAGTAAATTAATCAATTGACTCATAACAGCATACAAATATCCATCTCTTACCGTACTTATATTAAGCTGGATATCAACTTTTAAATCAATGTGCATATAAGAATAAATAAATGCATAAAGTGCTCTGTGCAAATTCAGCGCCAATCAATCAATGTGTAAGCAATCAGTCCTCTATTATAATCAACCATCTAGTTGTGCATAACAGTCCTTATTGTAGTCCTTATCTTTTGTTAAATTCAGTGCATTTCATTAGTGCAAGGTTTTTAGATGTAAACCAGCATGGACGATCTTATCTGTGTTTTAAGGTGCAGGTCACGCGTGCTCCCCTCAGATTCCCTACTTACCAGATTGTGTCACCCCTACAGGGGTAAAATGCATTGATGCCAATCTGTTTGGGGTTCTGATACAGATGAGCTTGTTTGTGGCTCCCTGCTGTCTGCTACTATCCAGGCTATTAGTAACAGACCAACACCAAGGGTATCTACATATTCCCGCAAGCGAGCTCATCTGCATCAGAGCCCCAACCAGATTATATTATAAAATTACAGTTTTAAGTGTACATTTCAGTATTTAGGCTATAAACAAATACAATATGCAATTAGCAATCTGATTTAAGGTAGATATTAAGGCAAAAAAAACATATTTCTTATTTTATTTTCAATTTAGTAAGTAAGTAGCTCAGGGACAGAACTTGGGAGGGCAAGAAATTACAATGGGCAGGCATATACACACATAAGTGAACTGTGGGGGTGTACCGCGCTTATGGGTTTTTGTATTAGACTGCTGCCCTCCAAAGATTCCCTCCCGTGGGTGGGATATGAGATTGATAAAGGTGGTGCTTGGAGATGGCGCTGTCTAAGTAAAGGGAGGTAAAAGTATCCCTGCTGTCCTGTGGTCATATGATCTGATAATATAGTATTTCTAATTACTTAGTAAAGTGCATACGTGCCATTAATTTTAGGTGCCATATCTTTGTAAAATCCTTGTTTTAAAATTATAACTGGTTATTAAAATATAAAAATATAAACATAAAATGACAGTAGTAAGAGTGCCAGTGCATCCAAAGTGCTGCTTGTTACTTTGTTAGGTGTTGCAAAATTTCAAGGTTGTGTGGCATTTATTTTAATGTGCATGTGCTAGTCTGGTTCTAATGACGTAACATACTGATAGTTGTGTTTGTTTTGTTGTGTGTGTAACCACTTAAATATAAAATAAAACCTTATGATCGTGTAGCCGTGATCGTGTACGTGTAATTTTATTTACGGTGTGTTGGAACTTTAAAACGTTGTGGATTGTTTCATTGTTCGTCGTGAAACCTACGTGACCGTGAGAATGATGACAGTAAAATACAAATATAAAAATATAAAATTATTGGTCAATATTAAAATTTTGTTCCTAAAATGTTTCTATACCGTGGATTTTAATTACCGTGCATACGTGAAATGATTCATTAATCTTTATGATATAATAGTC
>BLSH010124890.1:600332-621072 GCA_018402905.1 Glandirana rugosa
CCCCCCCCCTCTCTCTCTCTCTCTCTCTCTCTCTCTCTCTCTCTCTCTCTTCCTCTCTGCTCTCTCATCAATGCAATCAGTTTATTACCAGTTTCTTTTCACATTTTGTCATTGCCTTGCAAGGATTTTTTTTTTTAATCACCTGCTGTTTACAACCGCTTTAAGATGGGATTTCTTTTATTCTTGGACTTTATCTATTCATTTAATGTTTTCTGAATTGCAGACATATATTTTTATGTTTTCTTTGCACTTTTGCACTTAGTTTTATATGTTTTTTGCACTTTTCTGCCAAATAGTCACTAATGAATGTACTTTTGCACCTTTATGATTGATATCACTGATCAATATACAGTATGTATTTTATTTATTTATGAATACTGTTGTCTTGCATCAATGTATCTTTGCATACCTTCGAAGTAAGTTTTTGAGCCCATGAAAATGAATGGACATGCTCAACACAATATGCTCACTTTTTGCTCCATCATCACAGGGAATGGGAACAGGCACCTTTCTTTCCTTTTTGTGTTGTTTGACACATGGCAATTATTTTGATTTTCTTTTCTACTTTTATTTTCTTTGAGGTATAATGTTAACATACTGTAATCTGTGGCCACAGTTTACTTATTGAACATTAGTGAATGGCTTGTTTGCTAGACATATTTAGGGATTAGCCAGGCATTCATGCAGCTATGTGTTCATAAGACCCCACAATGCAAGCATACCATAGCGATGTTCTTGTTCACTTCCTTTTGTAAATGAGACTCTAGGTCTGCTTTAAGTATCAGGATATAAAGCAATCATTTTATACACAGGGGGTAAAAATGATTACAAGTTTTTACAAAAAAAGTGCAAAACACATACTTGAATATTTTAGGATTATTATTTACACATTGAAGTTGCTTTCATTTATAAAGATGAGCTCATGCTGCCCCTAACGATAGCAGTATTTAAATGATGCGTGCTTGCACATGCATCCCAGCGTATGCCTGTTAACACGGGCAAAAAACATGGGACAGAACAGAGTCAGCTTTCAAAAAACAAGAGTGTATAATTTAAAGAAATTCTGGCCATTAATGCTTCAATGTTCAAATTCCTATGTGCATTGCACAAGTAGGTTCATGCCTGGGTTCTGTTAGCTGAGGGTATTTGGCACCCAGTTGTGTGGCATTAAAAATAATAACATGTTTTGCATTAATATGTATTTTGTATTCCTTAAAGCCCAACTCCGGGCTGCAAGAAAAAAAACCCTTTTAGTGGGGTGCCCCCTTCCCCCACCTCTGCAATACAAGGGTTAAATGCTTGTTACGTCTGGGAGTAATTGCACAGGCTGCATTACTTACCTTAATCCTGTTCTGGTCATCTCCAGCACTGTCCTTTTCACCCTCTGGTGCTCCAGACTGTGAGCAGCCCCCCAGCATCACCTCATACATTGCAGGTTTATTACCCCAGATTGTACATGGGCAAGAGTGCTACCATGGCTGGAGTGCCTCAGATCTGAGGCTTCATTGGTTTAGGTGTAGTGAAAGAAAGAAATCTAACCGATTCCACCATCAATCAGCACACATGGACAAATCTCTATTGCCAGCCACTGTGCCAGCACCCATGGCTGTCAGAATACCCACATAGTAGTGTATCTGATTGGATGCAGTCACTGTTTGGGCAACAATTTTCCAGCTGGATGGTGCTGACAATGACAGCCTTTACTCTCAGAATTAGGTTGTTACAGTAACAGGCATGTATGCCTGATTTCCGGGAACTTTTGCATAGTCTAGCACCGGGATAGAACATCTACATTTTTTTTTCATTTTTCTCAAAACTGACCATACAATCTGATTGTATAATTTCCTGTAGATCTACCAAATATACTGTATAGTGCATGACCTGCATACTGGATACAAATTGAATAGATCATTCAGGTTTGTCCTCATATTACATAGCTTTGTTAAATTTAAAGGGTATTGTACAAACATTTTACAATTAGATTCCAGTGTGTATGGACACCCTCATTTTATCTCTATTGCATGGGTAGCCCATTAGGACAATTTATAAAGATACAAGGAAATGTGATTTTGGCCATAGTATTAAAAATATATGTCTGTGGTAATTTAAAAATTAAATATATGTACTGTATGTGCTAATCTGATAACATTCATTAAAGTGATATTAAAGGTAATTTTTTAAAATAACAAACATACTATAATTACCTGCTCTGTGCAGTGGTTTTGCACAGAGAAGCACTGATAACCCTCTTGGGTCCCTCCCCAGCACTCTTGGCTCCTCCTCTTCTCTGCTTGCTATGGGAGAACTTGTGCATCCTCGCTTCCAAGCCCAGCTGTGTGTGTCCATAAGAAACACAGAACAGGGCTTGGCCCCACCCCCACCCCCTCCTCACTGGCTGTGATTGACAGCAGCGATAACCAATGGCAGAGACCCGGGAGAGCACCTGCTCTCGTGCACATCGCTGGCTCGGGTAAGTATTGGGGGGGGAGCTGCGGAGGAAGCTGCATACTGAAGGTTTTTTACTTTCATGCATGGAATGCATGAAGGTAAAAAACCTTCAGCCTTTAGAACTACTTAACGGACAAAAAAGATGATAGCTAAGTTGTGACTGGTTATTCTTTTTATTTTTTTCGTGAATTTTTATGCAAAATTATATAAAAAATACAACAAGAGAACAGCCGGAAAAAAATATCAGAAAAACAGTAGGAACAATTTTGTCATAAGCTTTCCACTAGTATAAGAACAGTAATACATCATTCCATATTGTTACGACCACTTCCCCATGAAAGGACACAGTAGCGAATAATTCTAGCATTAAAATGTAGAAATATCAAAGAATGCGTGGACAGTACCTGCCCTTCAAGTCTGCAGTATATGACCAGAGCAAGTCTGATCACATGATGGAGATAACACTAAGGTAGAGGTTTATGGAAGAAAGCTTGAATCTTGGAAATCAAGAGATGAAGGAAAGCTTAAGCAGCTACGAAAGAAAACAAAGCAAAACAAAGAATAAGCTACCAGAGTGACAGTAACATCACAGATGTTAGGTGGCCAAAGACTCAATGAAGTATAAGCTGAAGCTTTCATTTTCCTAGTGAATTTGATAAGTTGGTCTTGGCGCACCATTCAGTGAACAACTGGAATGACACCATGAGTTGAGTTATCTCTGAGGGGGTAAAAGTATACTCAATGAAAGGTTTCCGACGGGTAAAAAAGCCCTTTGTTGTGGTATAGTTCTGAATCATAGTATCCAACTTTTCCAGGTAAAGAAGTGACTTAAGTTCACATATCACAGTGCAAACAGAAGGAGGTGACAATGATATCCAGGCCTTTAGAATAGACCTGCTGGCTGTTCATAAGCAAAAATGGACCCATTGGGCAGGTGATGTACTCTTGAGGATGAACTTGGGCCCCCCTGAGGGGCATAACTGAACAGGCAGAGCAGAGGGTCGGCATGTAGATGGGTAGATATGAGTTTTTGAGCATATCCCAGGACTTGATCCCAAAAGGCACATGTCAGTGCAATTCCAGAGGCGATGTATAGGAGTTAGACTACTCAAATTACACCAGGGGCACATAGCTGATGTTGAATTGTGGAGTCCATATAAGCCGGTATATAGGCCCTGTGCAGTAGTTCAAACTCTGTCTTTCGTCAGCTTTCATTAATTACCAGTTTATGGATAGTACAGTAGCCTCGAAGAAGCACGTCAGGTATGCCAGCATCAGGGAGGTCCTTGCCCACGCTTTGAGAGAGTTGGTTTGGTGAGATGATGTTGTCTACAGAAGAAGTTGGGAATATAAGTAAGGTATAATATAGTTAGGTTGCCTCACTGCCATGTCAATCAGGGATTGTTGCAGAGGGTCTTTAGCAGGATCTGTGCACGCATTGACATAGTCTGCCAGTAGGTAATAATAGAAAACATGGTGGCAAGGTAGTTTGTATTCCAGTGAGAGCTCGTCGAAGGTCTTCAAATGACCGGTACTTGGATGAAACAAGGACTCCACTTGTTGCAAACCAATGGACTTCCAGGTTACCATGTATGGGTAGGAAAACGGGAGTTTGTGGTATTCCCTCCAGGTTACTAGTATATTCTGTATCAGGATGTTGTTGTGGAGGGTGGTCGGCAAAGAAATGGGTTTAGGAGACTGGTTATCCTGTTTATTATGTCCAATGTCTTCTGTACAGTTTTTCAATATTAATCTTAGCATAAATCTAGAAGTTGGTCTTGCTAGTTAGCATACAAGTACCACACAAAAGCTACATCTTGTGATAACATGTTTTTTTTTTTTATATATATTATTAGTGTAGCAACCATTAAAGTATATCTAAAGGCACATTTTTTTTAAGTTTTGGATAGAGTGGAGAGGGATTTAAACACCTGACAGTTTTTATTGCATTTTTTGCCCCCATTAAGGAGATTCACCCTCTCTATGGGTCCTGTTTACTATTGTCATTGAAAGTGAAAGTAAAAGAAATTAACTAAATTTTGGGTTGTCCCCAGAAAAGTAGTAGAGGGGAAATCTTCCAATGGGGACGCTAGTTTTGGTGACCTGGGGGTCCACAAGAAATTCCCTTGATTTACAGTGATTTCCTCTCACTTCCTGTTTGGCTATGAGACAGGAAGTAAAGGGAAATCTCCATAATGGGACACAGATGCTGAAAAAAAATCTGACAAGGGTTATAACCCTCCCTTGCTCTATCCAAAATGAAAAAAAAATGTTTTGCCTATAGTTCACTTTAAGCATCAAGTATTCATTAACACAGCAAAGTACAAAGCCTTATTAATATAGTATTCTAACCTCAGGATCATATCTCCACCTCCCCCACCCATTTGCATCGCCCCCAGAGCACCTTTTATTTTTCTAGGTGTCTTCATGCAATGGCATAGTACCATGTGCAGCATTACCTGTGTGTACAGGTCTGTGAGTGGGCCTTTGATACCTTGGGCATATAGGAAGCGAGTTGGATAAAGCTGGGAATCATTTAACCTGAAAAAGGACTGTTGCCGGATTTGTGACTGGTGAGTCTGTGGGGACAGTCCCAGGGATAGGGTGAATTTTTATTAATTTTGGCCAATTTGATTTTTTTTATTATTTGCCCACATTTGATTTACAAACAACTACTGTTCGTAGTGACACAATTCACCTGTTTGGATATATTGAATGAATAGATTTCGTACTACTTATTGGAAAAATGAAAAGAGATTATACAAAGGTTATACATTCTTATTATGTGTGTAGCCAGCTTTATTAGATTTATTTAGTAATTGATTTACTAAAGCTTGAAAGTGCAAAATATGGTGCAACTTCACACAGAAACCAACCAGCTTCAAGGTTTTATTGTCAAAGCTTGATTGAACAAGCTTAGATTAGAAAATGATTGGCTAGCATGCACAGCTGCACCAGTTTTTGCACTCTTCAGCTTTAGTAAATCAACCCCAAAGTATCTCACAAATGTGAGTACACCCCACTGCCTTGCTAAAGAAGCTGAGGGTAAAGGTGATGGACTGGCCAAGCATGTCTCCAGACCTAAACCCTATTGAGCATCTGTGGGGCATCCTCAAATGGAAGGTGGAGGAGCGTAAGGTATCTAACATCCATCAGCTCCATGATGTCGTCATGGAGAAGGGGAAGAGGACTCCAGTGGCAACCTGTGAAGCTCTGGTGAACTCCATGTCCAAGAGGGTTAAGGGAGTGCTGGGAAATAATGGTGGCCACACAAAATATTGACACTTTGGGCCCAATTTGGACATTTTCACTTAGAGGTGTACTCACTTTTGTTGCCAGCGGTTTAGACATTAATGACTGTGTGTCGAGTTATTTTGAGGGGGCAGCAAATTTAGACTGTTATACAAGCTGTACTCTCACTACTTTACATTGTAGCAAAGTGACATTTCTTCAGTGTTGTCACACGAAAAGATATAATAAAATATTTACAAAAATGTCAGGGGTGTACTCATCTTTGTGAGATACTGTAAACCCTTAATGGATGTCTTGTAGGTATCAAAATGCTGTGTATCTTGGAGAATTTGGGGATAAGAGGGATGGAAGTGTTTTTACCATCGTTCTCCTTTGTTACATCCTAATGCTGCTGTTGTTCTTCAGGTTCCATACAGCCAGTCCCTGTCCACATAAAGTACAGTGCATAGGCATTTGCACAGGGTGTGCCTGGACACACCCTAATTACCCCATGCACATACCTCCCAACTGCCCTGGATTGGGCAGGAGCATCCTGAGATTTTAATTAAATCCTGGTGTCCTGCCAATCTAGGCTGAATCCCAAAGCCCAGTACCGGAAAACACCTTCTGGCTCTACTAATTAGCCTGAAAGGGCAAAATGCTGCTCAATGTCCCCTCTATGTGTCTCCCCTGTAGCTTCACTTGTCACAGGCAGCAACAGAAGAAACACTGTTTGTTTATTCTGAGGAGGGGGTGGGTAGTAAAGGACGGTACAGGGAGTAGGGAGGCGGGTCTGTGGATTGACTGTGAGGAGGGGATTGGTGCTAAAGGGCAGTGAGGCAGGGCTATAAGTCAATCACAGTCAATCATAGCCCTGTCACCTAGTCTCTGTGCCGTCCTTTAGTATCTGCCCCCTCCCTGGCCTAAACAAACAGTGTTTGTTTAGTCCAGGGAGGGGGCAGATGCTAAAGCAACACTGTAGCTGACTGTGACAAGCCCAGCTGCAGGGGAGGCACAGAAAGAAGATCGGCTTACTTCTTTTCTTGTCCCTGGGACTCTTCACAGTACTTGGGGTACTGCAGCTCTGGCTCTTCTCCTATTCCCTGATCCAGTAGGCAGGGCTATCAGTAGCTGTAATTTAGCTCTGACTACTGGACCATGGAATAGGAGATGAAGGAGAAGAGTCAGAGCTGCAGTACTCAAGTAATGTGCAGAGTCTAGGGAGAAGGAGAACAGGTAAGCAGTGCAGAGGTGAGACAGACGGTCACTTACTACAGCACTCTGTACTCTGTGTCACCACTGACCTCTGAACTCTGTCTCACTTAGTACTGAGTTCTGAACTGTGCATCACTTAGTACTGACCTCTGAACTCTGTAGTAAATGACGCAGAGCTCAGAAGTTACTCAGAGGCCAGTAAGGGTCAGTAGTAATTAAAGCGTAACTCTACTTTTGTTGCGAAAAAAAACATCCCCCCGGGTGATTTATGTACATTGCAAGGATTATAACAAACTTTGTTGCAGAGTCCTACCTTTTGTTATTCTAAAGAAAGCCCTCTGTGTTTCTCTGTGCCTCTGTACTGAGTGGGTCTAATGGTAGTGGTTTCTTACTTAACTGTCAGATGTGCAGCTGCTGGGCACTAATGATGAAATCTGCTGGCCTGCATCCCTTTAGATGTGCTCCTATTAAAAGTATCATTCCAAAAATGACATTTTTGTTGCAGGAGATGCCTGAAATCTGACTTGTATCTCAGGCAGATTTCTGGGAAAATTGGTGAGCCAATCACACAAGCAGGAAATTATGTTTCTGGGGAGCGGTCAGTACACACTGTGTACAGAACAACTCCAGGTAGCCATATTGCAATGCATTCTCAGAACATTACAGTGGCTGCAGATTGAAAAGGAAAGGTCATTTTAAATAACATTCAATTACAATATGACTTGTATCGCAATTATATGCGCTATATTATTTTTTCTTTATTTGCTATTTTTTCCCCATGAAAGTGGAGTTACCCTTTAATGGAGAGTTCAGGAGTCAGTAGTAGTAAACAGTCAGCTTGGCTTTCATAGTAATTCAATGTGGTTTTCCTAAACCATGGGTGCAGCACAGTGTTCCCGCAGTTTTTGTGTGGGTTAGCGGCACTTTGCCATAGACTTCTATTATGCCTCATGATTTTGATGCACTTTCTGAAAGCGCACCAAAATCACACTTCACATCAAAACTGTGGGACATAATAGAAGTCTATGGTAAATTGTGTTGCTAACCCACTCAAGAATCAAGGGTACACTGCACTGCAGACATTGTGTGGAAAACCCACACTGCATCAGTGTGAAAGGGAGAACCATTTTAAGGGTACACGAAGGCTTTCGTTTTATTTAACCATACCCCCTTAAGTCCCTTCCACTGGAAAACACAATTTGTTCACACCCACTGCTCACTGCAGCTTTGAGCTTTGCTGTGCATACCCTAATGCAATAAGCTGCACACACACACCTATGCTACAGTGATAGCAGGTTGCATGTATTTTTTTCAAAGAACATATTTTCTAGCTGTTGAAGGCTGCTTTTCTTTTTCACCTCCAAGGCCATTTAAAAGCAAAGCTGTTGCTAAAAAAAAAAAAAACAGAAAAAAACAAACAAAAAAAGATTACCTTAGCTCAGCTTCTGAGGTTTGCAGATTTCACCCAGTTAAATCCAGGGGCAGCAAAAAGGCACTCTGATGTCACCCACGCCTGCGTTTAGGAACTGCTTTATTTTTACAACATTGGGGGATAGGTTTAAAAAAAAAAAAGAGAAAGAAAGTGGACTTTCCATATTTATTTTATTAAGATTATAGCTTTTTGGATGATTCAAGCACATAAGACAGTTGCAGCTGGCAATCCATTGAGATGCCAGCTGGTGTCCACTGCTATCTTGGAGCTGCACTGCCCAGCCACTGTAAAATATTTGTGGCTATTGTCACCCAGATAATACACTCTAATTTCTATTGCAAGAGAAAACCTGCCCTGTCTCTATTTGTGTACTGTCTGGAGCCGCTAGCCATTTTCTATATTTGAAACATTTAAGGAATGATTGTGGACGCAGGGATGGATGAGGATATGGAGCATTTGAGGTTTTGAAATGTTTCTGTGCACTCTGTTTTGACATTTTGATAAACTTTTACGATAGTGCAGTGCTGCACTGTGAAAAAGGAATCTTCCAAACTATACAAACTGTAATATTAAACTGTTTTGCCACTGGCCAATTTGTATGATGTTAATGTCTTTGGATTTTTTTTTTTCTAATAGTACATTTTCCTATGGCCTTTAGATCTGCTGTGGCTGCTACTTCCACCAGTCATTTCAAGCCTATTACTACTTGATAAAAAATCAGGTATTGCAGCCAAAACCACTAAAGTAATAATAACAATAGTAATAATAATTTCAAATTAAAGACTGGGGTGCCTTTGCTGTATGTAGGCCAAACTAAATGTAACAATTTCAAAATCAATTTCTCACTCTTTGTACTTTGTAACACCATGTACAGCAAAAAGGCATCTCCCAAGTATGTTATTTAAAGGATTGGTGTTTTTCCCTCAAAGCCACAATAAAGGACTCTCTCCCTGCAATACAGTATTTTAAAATTCTATTTTCACTTTGTGGAATGTACCCCATGGCAGTGATCAGCTCCTCATACCATTTTATATTGATAATTTGTGGATTTAAAAATGGCTATAATTTAGTATAAAGATGTGCTTCCTTCATTCCCCCAAGGCTTTAGTGGAGTTTGCAGCTAAATTTGGGCATCGCAAATTTTAAGGAAAACTCAAGGAACCCATCGCAAATTAAAACCTGGCAGTTTGAGCTCATCCTTATTCCTCTGTATTTACAAGCAACAGATCTGGGATTGTCACAACATCCAATTTAAGTATGGTCTTATGAACCGTGTTAGAAGGTGCAATGTTTCTAGTTATTAAAGTGTGATTTTTTTGTTGTGCCCAATTGTATAAAAGATTATATCAATAAGCAATGTGAAGAATAAGCAGCTTATCAAATTGGAAATAAAAAAGAATATGTTAAAAAGCAATATAACATTTGTAAAAACTTGGTATTGTATTGCTATAATTGCATCACCAAACAAGAGTGCTTGAAAGGGCTCTTCACATGTTCTGGGTCTAAAAGATAAATTTGGCCATCCTGCACCTAAGCCTAGTCCTATGTCACATGATACTTTTGGCAAATGTCCTACACCGAACATCCTAGAGTGGGGTTACACTGCTTCACTGAGGGCAAGTGTTAAAGCACTGAATTGTAAACCTTGAAATGGACAGAAGGTGCTTTCCCAGAGGACATATCAACCCCATGATTAAGATTTGGAGTCAGTTTACAGTTCAACTGCTTTAGGCTATAAAGGGTTTTAAAATAAGAGGAAAACTGCTGCAAAGGGAAAAAAATCTAAGGCTGATTTTTACACCTAATTTTCAAATTTAGTCTCCAGTTCACAATATCTTCAACCGTCATCAATAGCTGATTCTTATAATCCATACCTGATCCTTATAATCCATTTGAGAATATAAGCAAACACAATATGTATTTAGGACAAAATACATATACTGTATATTTGTATTCTTACACATTACTAAAGAAAAAACACTTCCTGGCCTGATGCAGATGTAGTTTTTATTTGCAGCAATTAAAATGTTTTAATGAGACAAGCATAAAATCAACCATTAATTATTTATTTCAAACCCTTCTAGGACCTCTTTTGAGTTGCTTCTGTTTTGGGCTAGTTTAGAGAGGAGCCTGCAGTTTTATTCTTCGGCTTGTATTATACATTGGAGTGAAAAAGTCATTTATAAATAATTACACAATGTTTTGGGTCTCTCAGTTTGTGTAATATATCAAAGCGATTAGTACACGCATTGTCCCATTGTAAAAGCCCTCTTTTTCTCTTTTCTCCATCCTTTCAATTTCACTTGCAATGTCCTCTTTCCTAAGCCTTTTCTAGCAATCCTTTGTCTTCTTCATTCTTTCCCCTTGTTACAGTCCTCAGCCTTTATTTTTATTCAAACACTCACAGCAGGGACAATGAAAGCTACTTCTGTCCCATCCTACTTTATAACATAACTTAGCCTTTTAAGACAATCGCTAGGAGTTGAATGCTGCAAATAATCTTTTCTTTTTTTTTATCAATTTAGCAAACAATCAGACTAACAGAACTTTGCAGTACTTTGCACTTATGATCATGTCTATTACTTCTACATTAACTTATACCATGTATGTTTAACAAATCATTTCATAGTGTAGCATCCTAAAGCAACAAGTATAGACAGATTAATGAAAACTAATGCACTAGTAGTTACTATGTTTTTGCATTGATACCATGTTGTCATTGATACCATTGCTTTTTGCACTGCCTTACTAAAGAAATCCCAATGACTACAGTGGCCCAATTAAGTCAATGGGGTCTGTTTATCAATGTTTTCACCCAAGATTCCCACAACTTTGACCCAAGATTGATATTGGTAAATAGATCCCTATTTATCTTTTAAACTTTGTTGGTCTAGAATTGATCTTGGTATAAGGAGTCAGTCTTTTGCAAAAAGTGGTAAATGCAGAATCATTAATCATTATCAATATACATTTACTACATTTTTGCATTCATGCCTGCAGAGTGTCTGTGATCAGTGCATCAATGTTTTCTTCCAGCTTCCAAGTCAGTATGAAGGTACCGACCAGACTTGGTAGAAGTGCGATTGGACAACAAGGAGGTGAGGGAGGAGGGATTGCTGACACTACTCTGCACAGCCCCCTGCCATGGTGACTTGTAATATATTCATGAAGTCTGTTAAATTAATATATGGGCATGCTGGTCGTACACAAGTCAATCTATCAATCGACTTGCGTACAGCCAGCTTGTTGGAAAATTTTCTCTTGATCAGCACCACTGGCTATAGCCGGCGGTGCTGATCTGTGCAGTCTTCCTGCTGTCAGAATACAATAGGGCAGCAGGAGAGGTTCCCCTCCATCTACCTGGAATGTTTGGATGGGGGAATGGAGTAATTTTCTTTCGTTCAACCCACCCGTTGAACAAAAAAGTGAATAATAGTTCACAAGTTAATCTGATAAGGAAACAGGATGGTGCAAAGTGCTTTTTTCTTATGTAATTTCAGCCTCAAACCCAGTCTCTCCATGGCGGTGGAGGGCTTAATTCCAGAGGGCTGTAAACAGTTTTCCATAAACTTGGGACCAGATGAAAAGAATTATGTGTTACAATTTAACCCTCAATTTGACATCCATGGAGACAAGCTGAAGATAGTCTTGAACTCAATGATGGGCAATATCTGGGGAGCGGAGCAGAGAGAAAGTTTCTTCCCCTTCCAAGAGGGCTCAGACACCACGGTTTGCTTCCAGTTTGAGCAAGACATGATCACCATACACTTACCTACTGGAAATCCTCTCTAATTTCCAGTCCGCTTTACCATAGGGGAGATATCATACTTGGCCATGGAAGGCCTTCAGCCCAAGTCCATCACACTAAAATGAAGAATCCCGCAACAGAGGAGCCGTCTGTCCCAAGTGTCCATATCCAGGCTCTTTAAAATGGCCATAGTGGACGAAGAAGAGAAAAAGCTTTTTCTGTGTTTTTGTAACCCCCCCTCCAATGTAGACAGACATTGTGCTTTGCTCAGTTCATTTACTAGAAATTAATTTAATTTCAAATTAAAATAAAATTCAATGAGCTCTAAAAAAAAAGTATATGGCCAGCCTAAAACATACTTCTACAACTCACAAATTACCTACTAACTGCAAAAACCAATAGACACTACTCTGTACTCCTACTTCTGGACCTTTCGGCTGTCTTTGATACAATTGACCACCCCCTCCTCCTCAAAAAACTTTACTCCCTCGGTCTCCATGACTGTTCTGTTTGGTGGCTCTCGTCCTACCTATCCCAATGCACCTTCAGTGTCACGTACAATTCTACTTCCTCCTCTCCTTCCTTTCTCTGTCAGGGTCCCCCAAGGTTCTGTTCTTGGACCTCTCTTATTTTCAATATACACCTCTTCCCTGGCCCATGGCTTTCAATATCATTTCTACTCTGACGACACCCAAATCTACCTCTCCACCCCTCAACTCACTCCATCAGTTTCCTCAAGCAGTACTAACTTAATAACAGACATATCTGCCTGGATGTCACACCACTTCCTCAAACTCAACTTGTCCAAAACCAAACTCAACCAAACTCCCCCACGTGCCTTTTCCCCTGTCTTCTCTGTCAAGAGCAATGGCATAACCATCCACCCATCCCCACATGTCAGGCTGCTTGGTGTTATCCTGGACTCTGAACTCTCCTTTTGGCCCCACATCCAATCACTTTCTAAGGCTTACCGCCTCAATCTCTGCAACATCTCTAAAATACGTCCCTTCCTTACCAATGAAACACAAAGCTCCTGATTCACCCCCTGGTCATCTCTCCCCTCGACTACTGCAACTCCCTCCTCATTGGCCTACCTTTAAATAGACTATCCCCCCTTCAGTCCATCATGAAGACTCATCCACCTTTCAAACCGGTCAGCGTCTGCCACCCCTCTCTGCATATCCCTCCATTGGTTGCCACTCGCCAAATTAAATTCATAATACTAACAATAAGTTACAAACCCATCCACAACTCTGCTTACAGCTACATCACTAGCCTAGTCTCAAAATACCAACCTAATCGTCCTCTTTGTTCCTCCCAAGACCTCCTGCTCTAAAGCTCCCTCATCACTTCCTCTCATATTCACCTCCAAGACTTCTCCCGAGCCTCTCCCATCCTCTGGAATTCCCTACCCCAATCTGTCAGACTGTCCCCAAATCTATCCACTTTCAAGCAATCCCTGAAAACTTTTCTCTTAAGGGAAGCCTATCGTGCCGCCACCTAACAACTGCACTTTTATTTTCTTCAGCTCATCCCCCACAGTTATTGCCCTATCACTTGACCCTCCCTCCTAGATTGTAAGCTCTAACGAGCAGGGCCCTCTGATTCCTCCTGTATTGAATTGTATTGTAATTGTACTGTCTGCCCCAATATTGTGAAGTGCTGCACAAACTGTCAGCGCTATATAAAGCCTGTATAATAATAATAAATAGTTGGCATTTAAAATATTTCATACTGGAATAATTATGTCACTAGAGTAAAGACTATAAGGTCTAACTAATGTAAATGTGTTATTATTTATAATAGGGTTTCCTGGACGAAAACAAAGGAACCTGGGGACAAATTTGATTTGCTATCCAGATTCTTTGCTTCCTTACTTAAAATAAAATCTGTTTGGTTGTCATGGGTATCAACTCCAGTTTCTATGCTTGCCTCAACACAATGAAATAAAAAATATATATATATCAAATAAAAAGTGGATGTGTTGCACACAATTGCTAATCAGTCTTTGCTGCCAAAGCAAAGACTGGGCAAAATATTTTTTTTTTTTGTTATAACATACACTTGTTAAATGGCATCATGATTATAAATTATGCAAAAGGAACTTATAAAAGCAGCAAAACTTCTGTGTGCAGAGGATGAAGGTAATTATAGCTTGAGGTGGTTTCTCTAATGGTCTTGCCTTGCTGCATTTTAACTCATTATCATTTTCCTCAGTAAAATAACAAAAATGCTTGGAGATGCAACTGTGTAGATATTAGCAAAAGGCTTGGTAGTGTATTATGCACATCTACTCTCTGACTCTGTGTCATGGATTAATGTGATATGGTCTTGCTGCATATAAGAGGATTCTGCTGGGATGTTCCTGTCATAGGATTAAAAGGTCAGGCGATAGAGTCTCGTAGATTCTTTATAGAGGCACGTGAGAAAATCTTCTAATTTCCAAAGTTTGAACACAGCTAATCCATGTTATCCAAAAACAAAACTATGGCACTTATACTATGGAGTCCCTCCATGCATAGTGACTGAATCTAACACAGAACAGTAGTTCTAGTAAAACTGACTATATTTATAAAATAAAACTCTACTGTATTGATCATCAATGACTGTTTAAAGAGTGGCAGCTTACTCCATAGATTTTAATTATGAAATTGGATAGATACTAGTTAGATAGATAGGTGGCCCTGCTAGACATTAAAATTGTATGATATCAGATATGGAACTTATTTTTAAAGATACCATTTTTAGATAAGGCCTTAGAACACATTGCTAATGCTCAGTAATAATTAGAAAATGTAACAACATGTAAAATCCTCTCTGAATGGATACATAGACAATGAAGAGCCACTGCTTAAAATAAAAATTATTAAAATAGAAAATATTTTAGGGTATAATAGTGTTAAACAATTCTAACCTTTTATTGCCAGACTCACAAAGCAATGAAAAAAAAAACCAAACAATTTATTTTTTATGACCTGTGTCTATTGCTGCATTCCAAGAAGACAAAATGTTTGATGGGTGCTCTTAATACCTCTCAAAGACAACAAGAAACCCTCTGGTGTTTGGGGATTCATGACAATCTTAGCATCTCTTTATAAAGAGCGTTCAGCAATCTGTCAAGTCTCAGTTCACATTTTCATACGAACAACAAACTCGCATCTACATTTGAGACTGGGTGAATGCACATTGCTGGCATTTTTTTCCCTGTTTTAAAGAAGTCTCAAAACTGGGCTGGGATCTATACGAATTTGCATAGCAGGTGTTTGATTCTTGTTCATTCTTACTTAAAGAACTTTTAATATGGGATAAATTACCAGGAATTAGGCGCAGCCTTTGTGAGCTTAAATGAAAGCAGGGCTCACTGCTGCCTGCCTTTTTATTTTAGGATAGAAGGCTGTAGAGAAAAAAAATAATATATGCTTGGAAAAAAGAGAGGAGAGGCAAGTTTGCCTAATTTGATTTTAAATTCAAGTTTTGTATGTGGTAAACCAATAATCCTGGGGATAGTAATACGATTACTGAGCAAAGATCTTTGAGTCAGAAAGTCTGCTACGAGTTTAAAATGTTAATCCCTGGCTTAATCTCAGCACCCCTCTAATGTAGAAGAGCACAAAACTTGAGAGCGATTTTTTTTGTCTTCTGCATCTTCCAAAGGAAAAATTGTGCAGAACTATTACTTGTAAATGGTAATTAATTCCTTACTCCATTGCCTCAATTGTGCCAGAATAAAGCTCTCTTCCACACTTTGAGGACTCGCCTTCTTCTTTAGCAAAACAGAGTTCAGCTATGGTAACTGATCTCTTTGTAGCTATGCAGGCATCAGAGACTGGGTATCTCAAAGCTTTTATTCCTTCAAGCGCTCTGAGCAAAGTAGCGACAGAAGAGATTTGTGTGTTCTCTGTCATATCTTGATCTTTATATTTTGTGCAAGATCATATCCTAGTGCAAAAGTCAACCTGAACGTTTGGATAAAATACATGGGTGTTTAATATGAGTAGCACAATGCACTGTATACTTTTGAAATAAAACATTAAAGTAAATAAGTAAACAAAAATAAATAATACATAAAAAATGTAGGAACCTGTGCTATTTTATCCTTCAATAAAATTAGTGTGTTACTGCTAGGCCTGACAGACAGTGATTGTTTGACTACTGTCAAAGGGACATGCTGGAAAATTTTCTTGATCAGGGCTCAAGCCATTCAGCAACAGCTGATATTTAGTGTAATCTGACAGAGCCAAGTACAGCTATCAGAATGCAACGTCCCAGCAGGGAGGGTTCCTCCATCAGTCTTGTTTATGGCTGGCTTTTAGGTTAGGGGTTGTGGGGTGGAAGTCATGTCCTCTATGTTCCCCTTCTCATTGGGAGCCAAGCAAGGGTCACGTGAGGGGTCTGCCCTGGTGTGGGTTCTTCTGGGCTATGCTAGGCACTTATGCCTTACACATAGGTTACCTTTGCTTGAACAGACAACTGAACTCTAGTAATCTCTCTTGATGTAATATACATCACCATGGTCACTTGTACAATTAGGAAGGACATGGAGAGCCCTTGCCCTCTCCACCTGTTATGCGTATCACTGCTACCTCACTCCCAGTAATGGTATGAAGCCCTGCTGTGCACCTTGCACTGCCTCCATGCGTGTACTTCACTTAACTCTTCCTCTTCCATACCTGCGTACATGTTTGGGACCTCTGCGATGCTGATCTGCTCATATTGCTATGGGAGATGGACCTGCTCATGGAGAGAGTGCTGAAAACAACTGCTCCTGCAAGAAGCCATCCCACCTGTCACATTAACATGCTTACGACAGGCTGATAGAGAAACCATTGTTACCCTTGGTAACCATTGTATCTTCACACTGTACTCTTGTACCGCTATCTTCATACCCCAATGTGCTTAGTGACCCAAGCTGTAACTACATGTGCCAATTACTTGCATTACACCCCTTTAGCAGCTTCAGACTATGCAAAGGCAAAATTCAAAAGCTTTAATGAGGAATACATTAACACAACAGTTCAACATAAAGTGCAGTCTTTTCCTAACATCCCTAGTTCCTAACTCAGGCTTTCTTGCTGCCCCAGCAAACCTGCACAGAAAGGAGTCCATTCCTGGCAGAGTCCATAGTGGTAGTGTCCAGGATTGGCATCTTTAAGTGGGACTACAAGTCTCAGCAACTCCTTAAGACCGTGGCAGGGTCCTAAGGTTGCGTTCAGCAGGCCAACAGGATGGAGACCTGCAGCGGTACCAACAGTTTCTCGTGTTTGTGAGTGTCACCGAGTCCTCTTTGTTCTCACCCCTGGGCCCTCTGTCCCTTTTATAATACACAGAACCAGTGGGTCAGACCTAGGAAAGCCCGCCAAGAAAAGACCCATGAAACACAATCCTAACCTTCCCAACTCTCCTCCACTGGGACATTTTATTTGGACAGAGGGAATCTCCACTGTCAGAATACACTGATAAGTGACTGCGTCTGCTTTTTAAGAGATGTTTTCCAACATTCCTGCTCAAAAGAATTCGGTCTAATCATCGACTTCTTTCGACTGGAGGCGGCCACACAGATATCGAAATCATGACTGGTCCCTACTGAACCAGCTGAATTTTGATCAATCTTTGGCCAGATTAACAGTGTATGGCTAACCTTATTGTGAAGGAAGTTTCAATCAGTGTGGAAAAGACAACCAATGAGTTATATATATGTATCTGACCCAGCCAATGCCAAAGGTCTTTGTTCAGAGGTATGAGATATGGTTTTTGGGATAATAAATATTTGGTCATCTTTTCAGTGTTCTCCTACTCCTAGAATTTTGCCTATAAAAAAATGTGTGTTTAGAGTGTCTCTCCCACTTGGGCCTTGCCTCAGCCTGGGACATGTGCTGAGGTCCTAGGGACTTAAAGTGGGTCTTCGCTTAATGCATTCATTTTCACTATCTTAACCCACAACATAAAATGGCAATTTTTTTTTAAAAACTGTTTTTATTTATTTTCTTTGGTTGACCTCCTACCATTCCACTTTCACCTCAGTGGGAATGATGTGTCCGTCTCCCCTTGTATCTTTCTCAAATACTTGCATCACATATCCTAAGAAGATGTAGGCTTCCACACAGCAATAGAAAGATACATTAGGCACCACATCGTCACATGAGCAGGCTGCAGGAACTAGGAAGAGACAACTGGCTTCCTGATGGTGCCAGGCAGCAAGATGGCAGGTGGAAGTGATCTACAGAAGGAGAGTGCTGCAAAAGAATACGACACTGAACTTGCTGGGCTTGTAAGTATATTTATTCAACATAAAAACTGCATCAAAAGTGAAGAGAATATCTGAAGGTAGTGGGGCTGGAAGGAATTTTCTTGCTGAAGAGTGTTGCAGAGAAGCTGGGCAGAAGTCACTGGACATTGTAAGAATTCATTGTCCATACATGCATGTATCTTTAACCACTTCGGCCCCGGAAGAATTTACCCCCTTAATGACCAGAGCACTTTTTACAATTTGGCACTGCACTGCTTTAACTGGTAATTGCGCGTTCATGTAATGCTGTACCCAAACGTAATTTGTGTTCTTTTTTCCCACAAATAGAGCTTTCTTTTGGAGGTATTTGATCACCTTTGCGTTTTTTATTCTTTGCGATATAAACAAAAAAGCCAGAATTTTTTGAAAAAAAATTATATTTTCAAATTTTTGTTATTAAAAAAATACAATAAACTCAATTTTACTCATACATTTTTGCCAAAACGCATTCAGCCACATGTCTCGGGTAAAAAAAAAGTCAATAAGCGTATATTTATTGGTTTGCGCAAAAGTTACAGCGTCTACAAACTAGGGTACATTTTCTAGAATTTACGCAGCTTTTATTTTATGCCTATCTCATTTTTTGAGGTGCTATAATGGAAGGGCAGTACAAAACCCCCCAAATGACCCCATTTTGGAAAGTAGACACCCAAAGGAATTTGCTGAGAGACATGGTGAGCCCATTGAATATTTTATTTTTTTGTCAGTGATTAAAAAATAAAAAGGAAAAAAATAACACAAAGTTGTCACTGAAATTATATATTGCTCACACATGGCATGGGTATATGTGGACTTATATCCCAAAATACATTCTGCTGCTTCTCCTGAGTATGGGGATACCAAATGTGTGAGACTTTTTGGGAGCCTAACTGCGTACAGGACGCAAAAACCAATCACCGCCTTCATGATTTCTAAGGGCGTAAACTTTTGATTTCACTCCACACTACCTATCACAGTTTTGGAGACCATGAAATGCCCAGATAAAACAACCCCCCCCCCAAATGGCCCCATTTTGTAAAGTAGACACCCCAAGCTATTGGCTGAGAGGCATGTTGAGTCAATAGAATATTTTATACTTTGCCAAAAGTTTCGGGAAAATGGCAAAAACGTTTTTTGTCGCTAAATAATATATTGCTCACACATGGCATGAGTATATGTGAAATAACACACCAAAATGCATTCTGCTGCTTCTCCTGAGTACAGGGACACCACATATGAGAGACTTTTTGGCAATCTAGCCTATGTACATTTTCCCGAAACTTGTGACAAAATATAAAATACAACATGCCTCTCAGGAAATAGCTTGGGATGTCTACTTTCCAAAATGGGGTCATTTGGGGGGGGGTTGTGCTATATTGACATTTCATGGCCTTAAATACTGTGATAGGTAGTGAGGAAGTAAAATCACCATTATATGCCTTTAGAAACCCTGAAAGCAGTGATTGGTTTTTGGGGTCCTATACGCGGCTAGGCTCCCAAAAAGTCTCACACATGTGGTATCCGCATACTCAGGAGACGCAAATGAATGTATTTTGGGGTGTAATTCCACATATGCCCATGGCAAATGTCAAGCCTCTCAGGCCTGGGATGTCTACTTTCCAAAATGGGATCATTTGGGGGGGGGGGGGTTTGTGGCATCTTGACATTTCAGGGCCTCCGAAACTGTGATAGGTAGTGAGGAAGTGAAATCACCATTTCCACCACCACCAAGTCCTTTCTGACACTTTCTGTTTACATGAAAAAATATTATTTTTTTCCTGGAAAATTACTTTGAACCCCCAAACATTATATATTTTTTTAAGGCAGAGGCTCTAGAGGATTAAAATGGGGGGTGTTGCAATTTTTTTTTCACAAAGTATTTGCGCAGAGATTTTTTTTTTTCCAATAAGAGTTTTATTAGAAATAACGGGTTACAAAGGTGGTACAGAGTAATGAAATGTCGCCAGTAGGTAGCATCTTACATCGGGACCTTATACCTTAGGATCAAACAATAACTGAAGATAATGATACAGTAGGCAAATAGGATCAAACAAGATTTTAGGAGAGAGAAGTGGTACACTTATGGTCGACTAACAAGATAACAAATATATCACTTATAGGATTTTAGAACAAACTAGGATAAACGGATGACATAGTAATAGAAGTCAATAACAAACTAGGATTCCATATTCCAGGGCTACATTCTACGATGGATGACCGCTGTAAAGTAATGAGACATGGTGGAAACATTGGGCAATAAAGATTATTTTGAGAATAACCTTTTTTTTTTTAGAGACGCGTTTATGAAACACTTTTTTTTTAACGTTGTGGGGGGTAAAATTAGGAGATCTCGGAGACGGAATTTTTTTATATATTACAAACCCCCAAGTTTCATTAAAAG